>JAQFXL010001427.1:0-12082 GCA_034693445.1 Edwardzetes edwardsi | reverse complement strand
CAAACTCTTGTGATATAAGTTTTAACCAAATTTCCTGAGAATTCGTAATTTGAGTAAAATTGTGTGAAACTAAATCTAATGTTTTGGGAGAATAGCCAAACCAGAGCACAGGAATGATTATGCACCATTTATTCCGAGCCTCGCTCATGGCTAGGAATAAATGACATCTCTTTAACATCTTTTCAAAGCGTTCCTAAATTTTTTAACGGATTATAAAAATTATTTTCTTTATAAGTACTGTGAAAACCATTTTTGACGCAAATGTTTGAGTTTGCGATTTGGGTTGAGTTGGGTTTTGCCCCTCTTTTTGCCATTATTTGCCATTTTTATTAATTTATTTTGCCAAGAATCCAATAATTTGTTGTTAAGGGTATAAAATAATAATTTATTTAATTAAACGCTTAAGTGATTTATTATTCATTCAATTGAGAGAATGAAAACATTTTTATTTACTAATCAAACAAATTGTTAGCATTTTGTCGATTATATAAGAACTCAGTTTTAAAGCAGAAATTTACTGAATGCAAACTTCAAACAATAATCAACAGGAATTTCATGACTATTATGGGCTTTTTGTCAAATAAAGAGTCAAATGAAAACTTTGCGATAAAATATAAGTTTGTTTTATATTTTTAGTTTTGTTTATGATTTGTTCAAACAATCGATTTACAAAATTTTTGTTTATATTCTGCTATAACTTATTTTACAATTGAAACGAAAAGAGTTGTTTCGGGCATTAATTCCATAAATTTTGAGCACAAACTCAAACATAACATTTTTAACGAATCACACACTCAATGGAGTGTGTGTGTGTGTGTGTGTGTGTGTGTGTGTGTGTGTGTGTGTGTGTGTGAGTGAGAGAGAGAGAGAGAGAGAGAGAGAGAGAGAGAGAGAGATTTTACTAGGCAAGTTGATTAATATAATAGAAACGTATGTTATAATGTTTCTTATGTTGAAAACCCCCTCAGAGCTGAAACCTTGTAAATCGCTGTTTCGATCTCATATCTGATGTTATTCTCAATTATTGTCAAAACAAAAGCTTTCAAAAAAGACAATACAATTGAATCCAATTATCAGATTTTCTTCTATTCCCAAATCCTTAGTAAAACTCGAATTCAATTAATTTTTGCTTTTATTGAGAATTCATTTATAAGTATTCATTGATTTTATTCTTTACTCTTTTTGTGCGGTAGTGGCGGTTGTGATCTCCTTCTTCTTCTGTTATTCTCCATTTCACGCTCAGAGAGTTTTGGCTTTTATTTTGGTCCGGAACAGTATGTTAACACCTGTAGTGATGAATGTCTACACCATTCTGACGCACATCTCTGGCGTCACATATTATCTGAGTTCAACCATTAATCCAATCCTTTATCAAGTTATGTCTCGGAAGTTCAGGATTGCCTTCAAAGACACGTTCGGCCGATGGCTGCCCTGCATTTCACAGAATAACATACCAGAAATGAATTATTCCACAATCGTTGGGGGCATCGGTACTCCTAACTGTTCAAAATTATACTATCGATCCAAACCACAGAAGAACGGCACCACCAGAAAGTCACGACACACGAGCTTTTATGACAGTCCTACTTCTGGTCCTATAAGAAACCAAAGAAGAAGTGATTCACTTTCGCCCAACGATTCCAGTCTTTCAAACAAATATTTTTAATTTAATTATTACTAATATTTAATACATTTTATCACAAAATTTAGTTTCACTTAAGTTTACTCTCATTCGAAAATTGAGTGAATATTTCCAAATACACAACCAATTTATAATCCACCATGATTGTTTCACATAGACACCAACATTGAATCGCTTAATTCGCGATAAATATTTAATTTAAAACAAAATATGATTAATATTTAATATCAATATTATAGTCATTTGTTTTCTGTGAACAACTTTTATAAGAATCCAAACATTATTTGAAATCATTGACTGAAATAAAAATTTAATGTTTAATAATATTATCGTTCAGAAAGATTCCAAAATTGTAATGATTTTGTTTCTAACTCGCGATTAAATTGTCTAGATAAATTTCTATAACTATCATAACAACCGTCACAAATAATCATTTGTACACATTTTTATTAATTATTTATTCCAAGAATAGATTTTTATGGCAATTATTATAAGTTATGGTCATTAGTATTGAGTTAATTGTTTTGATTCACACCATTTATATTGTATGGAATGTAAGTCTTGAAACAGTATTTTGATGAAATTGGTTCAAACAAAGTTAAAAGTGTCAAGTTAATCTAAATCTCCATTAGAATATATCCATAAATGAGTAAAAATATATTTGAATTGAAAACCAAACACACATTTCCTTATTCACTATATCAAGGAGAAATAAAAATATGTTATTACAATTGTAATGATTCTGGTCATTTCACTGTAATCGTGATAATAAATATTTGAAAAACACGAAACGTTTGTTTTATTTCTTTATTGTTGAAAAATATAAACCCTTGAAATTAACTTTAAATTTCCATTTATTAAATCAGTTTTGATATGTTTGTGAAGAAAGGGATTGTTTTCCAAAAAACACGTTTTCTGTGAATTAAGTAAAGTCTCAATAAATGAAAGAATGAGAGAATGAGAGCACAAAAGCTCTCAACAAATAAAGAATAAAATATCAAAAGAATGCAATTTTGAAGATTCATTCAATAGAGACGTTCAGACTTTGATAAACTTCTTATTTTAGTTAAGCAACTTTTCCTTTAGTCAAGAGCTAAGCACTGGCTCTGAATACCAACAGAATAAAGAATTAACGAAAAAATTGGAGACGACTTCGACTCAAATACAAGAATCTCAAGAATTATATAAATTGTGAGAATGAGACTGAAATAAATAATTAATTAATTTAGAAGAAAGAACCGGATGTTTCTGCACCAACTTGTCTACCGTTATTCTCAAAATTAATCATAAATGAGTCTATTTAGGAAAAGGTCATTTATTAGCCCAAAGTAAAACAAAACTCATATAAAACCTTTTTCAAAGAAGAGTTAATAATATTTTAAACAAACTGTTTGCCAGTCGTTTGAAAATATAATCAAATTAATCATAAATTCATTCAAATTCGTTGGAAAATGCATTTTCGCGAATAAATCAAATATTTTTGATCCGCAAATATATTACTAACACATTGTTATTCACATTATCTTATTATAAAACAAAAGATAGAGTGGAGTAAAACATCTAATATGTCAAAAGAAAGTATATTTTTTTTGAAAATGGTGAGAATTAACGGTATGTTCGCTTCTGAATCATTTGTGAAGGAAAACCCAAATCCATATTTCCTTGTTTTCGACGGTTTTTTCAAATCGAAATATGTTTCATATGTTTTTCGTTTTGGTGAACAAAAGGGCCAAAACATTGATTTTCTTTTTCCACGACTTCTCATAAAAAGGTCTTCTGTTTTGAGACAATCAGAGTGTGGCCCAAATCAGAGTTATTTAATTTGATTCACACATTGTGTGACTCTTAACCTAACGGCTATTTGTGAGTAAATGAATTTCTGTGCAATTGATTTACTTCATTGACGTTCACTCTCTCGGCGAACAAACAATAAGAGATCGAAAACCAGATAAAGAAACCCAACATTTCTTATCAAACGTTTCTTTGGGTTTTTTTGTTGCTCACTATGGGATCAAAAATAGCATTAGTTTTGGTCGCGTTTTCCAAATATGACGGTACGTTTTGTTAGCACAGAAAATCCATTATTTTGCCAAATCATAATCTGGGACAACTTATTTTATTCTTCATGATTGGTTCAGTTTGAGCTTGATTATTAAAATTTATTTTGATATTGTTTTGAAGAAAATTCAGTAAAATATATATTTGAATCGATTTTTTAAAAATGTTTTCGTTTTGATTTGAGTCAAACTCTTTTGAAAAGAGTTCATCGATTGGCGATTGAAATAATTTTTTTTGTTGCCATAAAGTTTACTTCAGTGGAGCTGACAATCAAACGAATCTGAGTTTCACTTTTCTCTGAGATATTTGTCAAAAGTCTGTTCACAGAGGAGTTACATAAAGAGCTTTCAATTTCGTATTTATGTGCCTTTCCTTTCTTAACACTTAAGAATCAAAACACTTAAAATTCAAACACTGTATAAGACATTGGATATACACAATATTATTGAGTCCTATATTGACTCTCAGTCATCGGTTTTCATGTTTTCAAAAGAGAGATATCAATTGCAAGAACATATAAAAAGGGAAATTCTTTCACTTATCCCTTTGCAGTGCTATTAATAATAGGCTATTATAATGATGTTCTTCGATGAATACAAAGCAAATGATTGTCAGAGCGGGCAATGAAGTGCGAAACGACTACTGAATGTATACTTTATTTATGGTTTTTATGGCCAAATCAAAACCGCACCCAATCGTGAGCTATAAATCACACCTAATATATGCATACATTTATGATTTTATTTGTATTTTAACTCAGTTTCTCAGATATCAGATAAGCATTTGTTTAAACTATATTTCGACCCATTATTCAGATTAACGATTCACAAGATTTTGTCAAATACTTTGAATTTGTCTGACATTGAAATTCTCGTCTTTTAATTAAAAATCCGGAAAATTTGATCTATAATTTACTTCATCTCATTTTGAAATCATTGCATATAATGTCACACAAAGTGATCACAAAATCCTCATTATTATTATTATAGAAAAAACAAACTTCATGCAATGCAATCATATTAAAAATGTTCATCTTTTAAATTGATGATCATCAAGGCAATGACTGACCAATGAATACAACAGATAAATGAGTTGATGACATTTGTGAGACTAAAGAGAAAGATCGAGTCTTTTATATGTCTGCAAAATATTCTTGAACTTGAGTTTGGATAACGATTGCCATCTTTGGTCCAATAATCAAATGAATAGTTGCAAGTTGCAAAATGATGCTAAAGCTAGCTTACTTATTGTAATACGTAATGCTGAGCAAAAACGAAATGGAATTCAACTTTTTCACTTTTAAAGAAAATTTGATCACTAATTCAAAAGTTGTTTCGAAAATGAATTCAAGAATTCTCATTAAATACTTAACAGTTCTTAGTATATAATATAATATTACACTATATTGATCATGATGAGACAACCTTATAGCGCAAACAAAGGTGCATAGATTTCAGATTGAATGAAAGGAAAAATCTACATTACTCATGCAATAAAATGGTGATAATTATTTAATAATCTTATCAATCAACATCAATCATTCAAGATATGAAAATTCCATTGGTAACCCTTTAATGTTAAATATTTGCCTTGAATAAATAGCTTCAATCTGAATCTTAGATATTGTTTATTTTAGATTAGCAATAATGTACACTGGGCGGTTTACCATTTATTCGCCGAATCCCACTTCGCCAAATATCGATTCGCCAAACGCCATATTTTAGAAAATTTATTAAAGAATTAATTATAAAAATTCTAAATAATTTTACATTTTGTCGATAATATAATATCTTTTTAATTGATGAAGATTTTTGTGATCGAATAAATTGAACATTTACTTAGATTAAATCCAAAACTTGTGATACATATTTCGGCGAAATGAAACCTTATTAATTACTTTCGGCAAAGCGGGTCAAACTTTTTCTGTTAATTTTCGGCCAAGTGGTACATAATTTTTCGGAGAAGCGGCATTCGGCGGAATAGGATTCGGCTAATAGAGGGGATACCTACAAATCATCTTCTCTTACAAATCATTACTGGTATCAAAAAATTAAATGATATCTCAAAACGAATTTGCGTTACATTTTCATCGATAATCCAAAGAAGACAAACATTTGACAGATATTCGTGAATATTAAGGAGAATTCAGAGAATGATTTGCAACTTTCATATCCAAAAATAGATAAATAAATAAAAGTTAGAAAAATATATTAATTTATTTTGAACTGAAATATAAGATTTTAGTATTTTTCTGTCCGTCTTATACAGCGATAAATCATTTGAGAAAACTTTGTTTTGTCTTACATTAAACCTAATGATAGGAATGCATTATCTGATTAATACACTTGGCTACCATTATAATCAACACCCTATACAATCAATTTTCCTTCATAATCAACAACTTCTAGATTCCAAATCCACTTCAATTGAGATTAATGTAAAAAATAGTCGCTTTAAATCAACAATAAATTTCGCAAAATTGTAAACTAAATTTAGAGAAAACTAACTCAAAATTCATTCAAATCTCTTAAAGAGTGGAAAATAACTGATTATTGGCAATAAATAGCAGTATTTTATGTAAAATCTAAATATAATGTCATTTAAATAATAAACCTTCAAATTGAATGTTTTGAATACAATGACCTTTATAATAAACATTCCTCTATTATCAACAGATTCTTTAAACCAATTGTCTTGATTATAATGGCAGTCAAGTGTAAATGGTTAGCTTCACAGCACAGCACAAGAGATGGCAAGACTTTCAACTGTAAACAATTTCAGTGACTCTCAAGGTTTGTGATGTCTTCAACCAGAAAATTAGTGGATTAGGTTTTTCGACACAACTTCTAAACCTGAAACAAATTAAAAGTTATAAAACTTTCTTTATCTTATATTTTGCTCACATTTTTCTCACGAAATATCGATTTTTTCAATTCAACCAAAATTTGAGAAAAAAGAAGGAAAATATAGATCTTTATATAGACGGGAAGAGCAAGGAGTGAACGCATGGATTCACTTCATTTTTGTATCTCTGCTATAGTTTCAAGCATTTGAGTCCTGTCTTATTTTTAGATCATTTATCCGTTTCCCGACTCTTTAACATTGAATTTTTGATGCTTACGATAAAACTTTTGCCATCTCTTCGCCGCACATATCGTGTGTTAAACACTTTTCTTCAGTCACTACGAAAACATCATTTGTTTCGATCTTTAAATTCAATTTTATTTTATTTCTTCTTTCGTCGCATTTTTCAGCCGATTGTAGACATGAATCGCATTTTGAAGAAAAATTCATTTTTAGTGAATCTCAGATCTAAATGATGGCATCGGTTCTCAAATGTTGTTGTTTTGTCGATAGACTACAAATGAAACTGAAAAACAAAATTATTTTCTTCCAAACTACAAACCAATCATTGGTTTCGTCTTATTATTGTCTGAAATAAATTATTAAATAGAAAGGATTGGAAAGCATAACAAAAGGTATTTATTGCAAAGCTTACATTCGGTCTATATTGATATTTGTCCAAGTAACATTCTTAAAACTGCCCAGTCAGCTGTCGAATCAATTGTTAACTTATTCTTGTTAAATTAAATAAAGCTAAATTAAACTGTCTTTTATTGTTATAAGAAAGCAGCAAAAGAATCATAAATGGATGGATTCAACGCTTTGTTGAAAGGAAGAGCTGATCACTCGATAGTTGTTTGAAATTCAGCGAACATTTAACATTAGTTCAGCAAAAAAGGTCTCATTAATAACGAG
Organism: Edwardzetes edwardsi; assembly: GCA_034693445.1. Classification (NCBI taxonomy): domain Eukaryota; kingdom Metazoa; phylum Arthropoda; class Arachnida; order Sarcoptiformes; family Ceratozetidae; genus Edwardzetes; species Edwardzetes edwardsi. The sequence goes on along the minus strand of JAQFXL010001427.1, from coordinate 4,623 downwards.
AACAAAAACACTTTACATTGCAGTGAATTCAAGTAAAATAATTGTGAGATTTGGTCTATTTCTCAATTTATATAACTCTGTCACCAAATCTTTGGTCTGAGTTTGTGTGCAATTAATGTATTAGTTTTTATGTTACAATTGTAGAGAAGGTTGGAATTCAAAGATATAATAGAATTGCAGTAATTTTGTGATTGTGATTGTGATTGCGCAAATAAATGCCATTCTCTCAAAACAACATCCCTTTTATTCCCACAAACGCTTAATAATATTTGTATTTTAAATTTGGGTTTAGATAACAAAATCCAATTCAGTTGCACATTGATTGAATTGAGTGATGAGTGTGTGTGTGTGTGTGTGTGTGTGTGTGTGTGTGTGTGTGAGTGAGAGAGAGAGAGAGAGAGAGAGAGAGAGAGAGCTCATAATGTGAATGATAGAGGAATATGTGTTTGGAGTCAATCCAAAAATATAACAGAAGAGAGAGTCAAAAGGCAAACATTGAATGAGTGAACGCCAGGCGAACAGTCGGGTCTACCAAATAGTGTTTCTTATGAATATTCTCATATACTGTTCCTCTGATTCAGTAAAGACGAGTCCAAGTGTTCATTGAAATCATATCAGTTTCTCACAAATAAAAAGCAAAACACTTAATATCTTCGAAATTAATTCCGATTAAAAAGATTTGACAGTAAATGAGACGAATATCAATCATTTGAAAGTCAAAGGGGTTTTAAAACTCGTCTTCAAACTAATGAAAGAAAATATTTGACAGAATTCTGTCATTTTGTGAAAATCAAGTGATTCGTGAAATTGCACTGAGAAGTGATGGCAAGTCTTCGGTCGTGGTTTAGTGTTCTTCGGTGGTCACTAATATTCACATTAATTCTGTTGATAATCCTATCGTTAGCGCCACTGATATTCGTCCGCAACTTTGCCAAAGAGGATATACCAGACTATCATATAATCAATGGCTCAGTGATGACAATACTCTGTATATTTGGTTTGTGTGCCATTTGTTACTACTTTTTCTGGTTTACTCTCATCTTCGGTATACTGCTGACGGCGTATCTGATTGTGCAGATCTTCTACTTAGGCGGCAATATTGGTGGTTATCTGACCAAACTCGGTGTTATCGCCTGTTCCTTCACCTATTGTGCAGTACTCAAACGCTTCGAACAGGAAGCTCTTTATGGGGTTTGACCTCAAAAATGATACCCAAATCCAAATTTGTTTATTCGTTCATTTATTCAGAAAAAAGTGATATATTTATAGATATTATTCTAATTATTAATTGTTTTCCGTTTTCTTTTCATTGAAGACCAATATTATTGATATTTAAATGTTGTTCTCATTTGTGTTGAATTAGATTTTAATTATAATTTATTTTATTATTATTTACTCCTTTCTGTCAAATAAATTATTTAATATAATTAAGTGTTATTTAAATTGTCCCAATTGTTAGCAATTAAAGTTGAGCATTGTCATTTTTCTATTAAATTCAAGTTTTGAAGTTATGAAGAAATAGCTATTTTTCATTCATCCATCAAATATTGGAATTTTTGTCGTTATTTTAAGAATTTTTGTGTTAAACGATATGAATATTTCCTTTCGTTGTCTATATATTTGAAGACACTTTTCATTCAAGTGTTTTGAAGGCTAAAAAGATTTTATTTATTTTCTTTGAAAAATTCTCTAAATGTTTGTATTCTTGGAAGAAAAATAAGTCTTCAATTCATCCATCAATAAATAGTCTCCAATTTCATCCTTTATTTTTTTGTGAATATTTATTGAACCCTTTCATAACAGAAATAAAAATTTTAGTTTAATGTGTATTGAATTTCATATGAGTTTAAATTTTTTTTCTTTTGCTTCGAGTCATAAAACTGAAGTTTAATAATAAATTCAAAAAAGGTTTCAATTTTAGATGACTTTCTCTTGTCTTTCATAAGACTTAAGTTGTTAAAAGTCTTCGCCTCCTGTCTTGAAAGCGGATTAAATGGTATTTTCAACTGAACTCGGAGTAAAATGAAGAGTCGTCCGACAAATAGTCTGTGTATTAGCCGTCAAAATGAACTGAAATTACATATCATAGGAGTTATGCAAAAGTGAGAGCAATAAAAATGCGAAAAACAGCAATAAATTCGTTTGAGTCGGCGTTTGCTTCAAACAACTCTCAAACAGTTTCTTTTCAAATGAATTTTTGTTTTGTGTGAAGTCGAGCACTGGTAGACTATTGAGCAAAAGTTGCATTTTTCAAGGGTTGTGGTCTTATTGAAAGTGCAACTTATGGCCAATAAATTTATTTTAATCGCTTTTGAATCACTATTTCTTTGAAATGTAGGCCACAAACAGACAGACATAACACTTAAGGCTTAAGTTTAAGAATAATTTCTTAAGTTTTAACATAAAATTAATGAAATTCTCTGTTATTCGCAAAATACTGAATATATATATAATCTCTTAATTTATTTGTCAGAATAATAGTTATTTATAAATCAGTGAAAAATTCAATTTTGATTTTAATCTTATTTTGCTGAACGAGAAAACTTTGAATAGCTTTCAATTGTGTATAGATTTTCATCTCTTCTAATAAGGAAACCGAAATAATTGCTGAAGACATAAGATTTCTTGGCTTAATTATGATCTTGTCTAAATGTCAAGATAAGCCTTTATTCATAAATATTGATAATTGAAGAAAAAATTGTTTATGTTATGCGAGAAATCCATTTTTGGATGAAAGACTGATTTCAGTTCAAATTCTTATATCAATTGTAATGACAATAATCTGGTGTTTATTAAAACTTATTTTCAGTTTTTGTTTGTGATTTGCTGTCAATTAGTGTTAAAACAGACTTTGCTTCTGTTCTCACCATTTTTCAGACTAATTCTCGTTTCAAATGAGGCACAGAATAAACTGAAGGCTTAAAAGTTTTGAATATATTGTCAGCACATTTCAAATTAGGTCTATTTTTATCGGATGTTTTTAAAACATTTTCTGTTGAAAATAATAATTGAAAATATTTGAGAAATATATGACACGAAAATCAGTTTATTTACTCATTTAATTTATGACTTTATATTAAGTAATAATTTGTTTCGACATTTGATGACTACTTTTAACTAAAACATTGACCTAAATATCAAAGAAAATGCTTCCAAAATAATTTTTGGTCCAAAATTATATATAACTTCATTAGATTATCCTTGAACAAAATGTTGAGTCAGTCTTAAGATGGTCGAGTCTAGATCCAGGAATCAAATGAAACCCCCAAGAATATTTTGTAAAGTAAATAATTTTCACTAGCTTCAATCTAAACAACTATTACAATAATTCTATTTTGATCATATACTCTTGGAATTTCCTTATCAGCTGGATAATTTACTGACGAGGTGTTAATTGATTTATTGTTTATTTAACTTTTTCTAAAGAAATTAATGAATGGCTAAAAATAGTTTCAATATTTCTAAAGTTTTTAATTAAAATTAATTGTATTTTAATTAGACTTCTGTTTACAGAGATTTTAAAATGTGTTTAAACTCTTTTGTCGGATAAAAGACTTAATTGTTTGGAAAGTTTTCTTTCGGTTAAAATAGATTTCTTTAGATTTCTGTTGACTTTAATACAAATGTTTTATCTTTTGCTCCAATCTTTTGGGCCGATTGGCAGTCAATCATCAAAACTTAATGTTTGGATGAAAGAAAAAAATGTTAATTCAAACAGATTTCAAAAGTGATTGATATAATGAATGTCACTTTTGTCAGATTCTGTGCCTTAATTATTCCTAACATCACTTTATGGTGTGCTCTTCTGCTTAATAAATGAAAGCAAATAAGAAAATTATCAATAGTGATGCAGATGATGAGCAAGATGTGTTGAATAAAACATAAGTTAACAATGTTAACTTAGCATCTAGTAAGAGTTTACAGATTATGTATTAACATTTAATTAATTGAATGAATCGATAATTAAATAATTGATTAATAATTAATAATTATCTCTGAATTTATTGAGTCTTGCATTCAATTAAGCTTTAAATTAAAATCAATTAAATTAAAACAATATTGAAGTCGAGACTAATTTTCATTCAATAATCGGTTATAATTACTAAGCATTAACTCTATTAAAGTGATAAGAGTTTTATTATCATTAAACGGCATCTAATGTCAAAATATCAAACTTTCAGACATTTGGGCGAATCAAGAAGTCGTCGATTCCAACAACAATGAGAAGTGTCGCATATGTTTAGAATAGGTCGAGATATCAATGAGACACTCGTTTTCATCCGTTTTGTTTGGTTTGTCTGAGACAATGGTCACTAACACACGATGTCTGTCCCTTTTGTTGGCGTGTGTTTCGCAACATTCTGGCCAATTATCTCTCTAAGAGTGGTTTTAGAAAGATGGTGGTTATGCCATAATTGCAGTACTTATTGCCACAAGAATTAATTGATCAGGACTTCAATGTCATTAATAAATTTAATCTTTCAAATTCGTGATACAATAGAATTTTTGGAGCGGATGAGCCCAATATAGCACTCAATCAAATAGACCCAAACTCTGCCCAATATGTGAGAAATCTGCGAAAGATTGCAAACACTGAACAATGGATTGAAGACAACCATCAGA
>JAQFXL010001426.1:0-12086 GCA_034693445.1 Edwardzetes edwardsi | reverse complement strand
TATGCAGTAACTCTAATGAAGGACAGAATGAAAAAGTTGTCATTTAAACCTCCCTAATCGAAAAAAATATGTTTACCGTCTTAGCACTCAATTAAATGGTCAGAAGAAATCATAGAATAAGCAAGATTAATTGGAGCAAAATTAGAGAGAGAGGGAGGGAGGAAGAGAGAGAGAGAGAGAGATGAGTGAGAATTGTTTGGCTGTAAAGTCACGCCATTTATAGTGAATTAAGTTTTAATTAAAAGTGAAAATGTTTTCAATGATTTAATATTTTTGATTAAATCGTTGTTTTCAGTGATTTTAAGTTTGGTTTAAATAAAATTTACTGAAAATGAAGTCTAAAATATTAGGCATTGAGTGAGAAATGCAATCAAATGTCGAGCTTTACGTTGAAAAGATGTACACAAATGTGGTGTCAATTAATTGTTATCACAAGTCATGAGTTTATTAATTATCAATAATTTTGTGGTCTATTATGAGTATTGTTTTGTCTATTAATAAGATTAGGTTTTATTATCGTATTATACGCTTATAATCTATCAATTGATCGCAAACTCATCGCTAAACTCCTATCAACTCAAAGACTCTTTCAATTAAAAGCATTCAAAATTCAAATTTTGTTTTTAATATTTTTGTTGCATTTAATTAAAGTGTAAACAAATGAAAAGCAAATGAACAGCAAATTATTGTTTGAACGGTAAGTCCACCCAAACCTTTCGAAAGGGTTTCAATTTTATTTAATCTTAGAAACAATGGTTTTGTTTGCAATTAATAATAGATTCGTTTGATTTCTTCGCTTCTCTTTAAAGTATTGGCAAAAAGCTATCATTAATGGCATTAAATTAATGCCAAATATATTTAATTATCATTTTTGCCCTTCCATTAGATTTTGAGTGTCAGTGCTCTGCCCTTAATTACAAACAACTATCACTTGCCTTGCCTTCAGTCAATTGTCTATTAATAACGAATGGACGGCACAAATGTCGGCCTTCAGACACTCGTTCCTAATATTCTTCATTTTTGTGGTATTTTTGATTTGAATGATTGCAAACCTAAATGGCCTACAATTATAGGGAAGTACTTAAAGGGCTATCAAATATCGGGACAATAGTAGCGGTCGGGACTAATGTCCCCGAATTTCAATTGATTTGTTTAAATGTAGTTTAGTATTGAATGCAATTCAGAGGTAAAATGGGTATATATATGGGTATATCGTAGATCACATCACAGAGAAAGTGGTTATGTTTACACACATTCAACACTTTATCTCTTTTTTACCTTAAGTTATGATTTGTATTCATTTCAATCATTTGGTCAAAACATTATTAATTACTAAATATAGTTCTCATTTTCATTTATTTTAGTCTTAAATGTGCAAAAATGATCTAGATAATTATTTTTCATATTCCCTCTATAAAAATGGTTATCGATTAGTCGCCAAAAAAGTTAATGGAGTATAAATGCCTCGATTAGTTTGAGTCATATGATTGACTATTTTTGTTTGTTGCAAAAAAAACTATGTGATAATTGTAACGGTATTTATGAATGTGAATTAAAGGCCAGAAATGAACAAGTTCACATTCATTTATTGCTAGTATTGGCATCTGTTGTCATATTGTCAGTGATGTTGAGTGACCTTCAAAGTACTGGTGTTAGGGTTCCCTTCACTTCAGGATCTGTAGAGAATGGACTGTTCTGATTGCGAACCTGTCATACATAGAGACCAAAGAATAGTGTAGTAATTGTCAGTTCATTGACTCAATGCTAGCCTTGAAGGCAGGGAACTGTGGAACTGGATTCTGATTTTGTCGACAAGACTCAACACTACCTGATCGGTGCAAAAACAGCTATAGTATAGTATAGCGTAACTCTGATCACAAGCTTCTCAGTCTGTTTTGACGATTTGGTGGCCCTAAACCCCAACTCTATAGTGTGTGCCTTATATGCAATAGTAGTCAGTAATGAGTACTTGTGTTGTGTTGTACGCAATCATTCAAAATGTAATTTTAGTCTCTCTCTCACCAACACGACAACAACCCCTCCACTAGACAATAGAATGAGCCATACGTTTGTGCGCTGCTATCCCTGAGCCCTAGTGATGGCTCACTTACGGCCACTCCAGAGTCAATCGTATTTAATCTTAATTTAAAACAACTTTGAATTGAATTTGATTTCAATTGACTCTCATTTCAAATGTTTTCTTTCAAATTGTGATCGAAATGGAGTCCAATCTTTAGTTTAGTGATCTGTTCAGTGATATAAGCAATGAAAATGTCTTCGAACAGGACTTTACACGAACCAAGTGGTGGTTACCTACAGAAGCGGCATTCAGAGCATTTGAGTTCCTCGAGCATTCCTGGCACCCGTGTGTACCCCTATCCAGGAACAACGCAGGAACCGGTTCGCAACTCATACCATCACACGGGCACCCATTTGTCTGCAATACCACATCATTTAAGTTCGTTATATACTATCGGAGCCAATAGTGGCCACTCAGCAGCTGTTGGGCCGCAAACCTATCGCGAGGGAAACTATTCGGTAAATAAATGACTTATTTATTATTTCAATGTATTTACTGACGACTCAATCATTTATAGGTCGATAGACACGAGTTTTCACCGATCGATAGGTATAGGAATAGAAATGAGTCCAATGATATCCATCACTCGGGAAATGGGCCGCATTCGACTTCAAACCCGACTACGGGTGGCAGTGGTCACTCTGGTCACACACAAACGCCTTTAGTACGAAGACGTCCATCTCTTCTGCCACACGTTCCACAAAATGATTACAATCTCTTGAATTCAAGCGGAGGCTTGTCGTCGTCATATGTCAGTAGAGACAGGTCTGTCTATCCCTTCATAAGAATTGATGAAAAATTGATGATTTGATGTTTAGGTATGAACTCTATCGATACGCTCAGTATGAAAATCGAGGCAAAGGAGCGACTCTCCAATCTTCTGTAATGGCTATGCCTTCAACCACTACAAGTCAACACTCGGGACAGACGTCTATGCATATGGTACAACACGGACTACATCTGCCTGTAGGTCATCCCCATCAGACATCAGCGATGGTTTCTTCGCAGCATTTATCTCAATCGCATGTAATTCAAGACATTCAAGACCTAAATGTAAACAAAAGGCCGCGACTCGGGTTCACAAACGACTCGAGACAACCAATACATCAGCCATTACTCATCGACACCAGAGATATAGTCGAAGTGAAGAAAGTAATTATTTTGATATAAATATCGATCAATAGTTAACTAAAAATGGTTTGCCTTAAGGAACCGGCGTATGTGCCTCAGGTGGAAGCCATTTCGCCTACCCTTCCAAACGATGACATTCGACAGGACATGTCTCCATTGAAGTCAACAAAAGACGAATTACTCCAAAACATAAATAAGATCGACAGAGAAATACTTCAAACAGAATCACAATTATCTAAACTTAGGAAAAAACACGTAAGACTTGACCATCACTTGACTCAGTTCTGATAATTTGCTTTAAATTGACAGCAAGACTTGGAACTGGTCACAAATAAACCCTCAGCTGATAACCAAGAACTTCAGGATAACTCTTGCTTTGAGTCCCAACTGAGTGCCGCACAAATAATTTATTCTGACAACAAAGTGAGTCATTCCTTCCTTTTTGGCTATTAGTCTAACTTTGAAATTGTCTCCAATTTAAGGCTAAAACAATGAGAGCTCACTCACAGTTCGACAAATTGGGCCCTTCTATTGAATTGGTAATACCTTTGACTCATTTTAGACAAACATTTGAATAATAGTTTTTATTGTCAGCCCCTCTATAACCAGCCCTCAGATACTGTCGTATATCATGAAAATAAACGAAATTTTATTAGTTTTAAGAAGAAATTAATTCAATTCTTTAAGAAGAGATATAAAGAGAAGGAATTGAGAGAACGTTATTTAACCGACACTTACGATAAGTTAATGCTTTCGTGGCTCAAAAAGTTGGAGAAAAAAGAAACGAATCCAACAAAAAAGGCAAAAGACATCAAATTAAGAGAATATTTTGAAAAACAATTCCCAGAACTTCGAAAACAACGCGAAGATAAGGAAAGATTTTCACGCGTCGGACAACGCATCAGAAGTGATGCAGAACTCGAAGAAATTATGGATGGATTGCAAGAACAAGAATTGGAGGACAAAAAGATGAGGAGCTATGCTGTGATTCCGCCCATTCTTTTAGATTCACGACATAAGAGACATAATTATATGAATCTTAACGGATATATTGAGGACCCGATGGCTGAGTATAAAGAACGACAAGTGCTTAACATATGGACAGATCAGGAAAAAGAGATATTTCGTGAAAAGTATTTACTTCATCCAAAAAATTTTGGTCTAATCGCCAGCTTTTTAGACCGAAAGAGTGTCTCCGAATGCGTTCAATACTATTATCTCTCGAAAAAGAATGAAAATTATAAGCAATTACTGCGAAAACAGGTGAAAAAGCGTACCCGAGCTTTGGTCAAAGCTCAACAGCAACAGCAGGCCATCGCAGCTCAGGCGCAGTCTCAACAGACACAGCAAAGACCCCCTCCTCCTGCTGTTGTCGTCCGGCAACAAAATTTAGAGGAAATGAACAAAACAACGACAACAGTAGTGACCACAACAACTACAACAATATTAACAGCAACTTCTGTGGTCAGCACAACTTCAGCCACAACTACCAGTGCTAGTAGTGTATCGAATGTGTCCGTTGCACCGGCGGTCAGCGCAAACCTAGATTTGAAAATCGACTCTAATGTAGGCGACAATGGATTAAAATGTGATAATATTAGTGATAACGAAGAAAATAATGGCAACAATGAGTCGACGTGTGATACCAGACACCAGTGCTGTCTCTGTGAAGCAAATGTCGACAACTTCTCTAAGTCGAGGGCCGTTTCGCTCTCGAATTTAAATCTGTATAACATAAGCAATAATCAGTTCAAACCAAGAATGAGAGTATGTCTTATGTGTCACTTCAAAAACGTGCGGCGCCACTGCCCTCTCCCCTCTTGTAAGACCCCCCGGAGGAAAGTGAAACGACTAAAATCTTTACCACAACAATGGTTTGATATGAATGGTGACACCCGACAGCTTTACGCCAATCAGTTGAATATTCCTCCAGATGTGCGAACGGCGTGTCCCCGATGTGTGATGAGAATTAGTCGGACTATTGGTTTAATTGCACCCAACGATCAGATTAACGTCAACCATAACAGGGAGTCTTCCAATCGCTTCTCTTTCACCGACTATGAAGTGGAACAACTGAAAGCTGCCATTAAAGAGTTTGGCAAAAATTGGAGTGAAGTGGCCGCTCAGGTCCGCACTAAAGCAGACAATGAGTGCCGAGATTTCTATTTGCAAAATAAAATTTCGATGAATTTGATTAAAGTCTATAAAGAGTTTTGTATCGCTTCGGGAAAGACCAGTAAAAACCATGAATCAGACTCTGATGACTATTGGAATGATATGAGTGATGGCGACAGTGAAGAGACATCCAGCGCTGAAGAAGGCAATGATCGGTGCAATAGTGATACGGCCAGTGCTTCGAGTCCTATGAGTAAAGCTATTGATGAAATGGACAGCACTTCAAAATCAACTGTCGTTAAAACGGACAACACTATTGACTGTTCTTCGAGTAATCGTAACTTTCGGGAAGACTTCACTAAACTTCAAGACTACAAAGGGTTGAGTGCATCGCAAACAAGTCTTAAAAGTGATTACGATAGTAGTGCCACAATGAGTGCTGATGAGGGTCAGGGCAATGGCGACGCAGAGCGCTTGTCCTCCTCACCTGCAGTAAGTCTTCCGCCCAGAGCCAACTCAGCGATGCCAGTTTTCCCGCCGTCGAACAGCATATATTTTCAACACCAGGTGATTGATAAACACGTTCGACCGGCCAGTCATGACGCGGCTTTCGCTGTTGATATGGTCAACAAAAGTGGTCACTCAGCCACTGTCCTGCGGGCCTCAGATTCCAATTTAATGAATAGCCGTCAAAAAGTGCCGCCATTTTTGATTAACCCAAACGCTCCGTCAACACCTCATTCGTCCAACACTTCAAATCTGGTCTCAAATGTGAGTAAAGAGGAGCCGACATGTGTTAGGGATTTGATATATCAGGCGATCGAAATGAGTCTTCAGTCGCCACTGAAGCCAATGCGCGCTAATTCACAACCGATGGCCGTCAATGAAACCAACAAATTAGAAGCCAATGATGCGGTCAGTCCTAATCCCTATCCTCTGCCAATCATCAAACGTGAAAATATGGATTTGACCAAAGCTGACAATAGCAGAGACAGTCCGTCCCGTTTATGGAATAAAAATGCTGATATTCAAAGACCTGAAGGGTTGGCTGTAATGGCCTCTTATAGACAGCATATGAGTCCATCTCCAGGACATACGCCTCACCCTTATGTGGTCGTCGAAGCTGATGATTATGAAGTGCAAGACCTGAGTAAAAAACGCATCGATCCATTCAGTCCTCGTAACTATAGTCCGTCTCTTAAAGATAAACCTTTTGGTCATCGAAATGAATACTCTTATGGGTTGATACCGGCCGCACATTCCAACCAAAGCCGAGGCTCGACCCCAATCTCAACGACAAATGAACCCAATCTCGAAACGAAAGATAATTACAATTTGATGAAACATCCGGAGAGTAACAGACATTTGAACCCTACGTTTGTTTTGAATGAAAGGATGTCCTCTCAAGACGTCCACAGATCGCGATCCTCGCCTTCCAATCGAAACCTCAATAAAATATCGAAACCCAATTCTGTTCCGCCTCCGCCTCCATTAATAAACTCTGGAAAACCTTTCTGTCAGTTATCGCCTCAAATTTACAAAGAAAAGGTGGTTCCGGTATCGGCCCCAAGTGGTGGCTCTATAACTCAGGGGACACCAGGAATACAGCAGCCGAACAACTATGTGTACGGACAGAATAGATATGAAGGACTTTTGCGCCAAATGCCGGCTGTTCACAGAGAGGGCGGTTCGATTACATTGGGAACACCACTTATGGGTGGAAACCCCAACTCATCGGTTGATGGCAACCGTCGGAGAAATGATATTCCGATCACAGATCAGAACAGATCTGAAATGTCGAGGAATGTGGTATTCGAACCGTCACCAGTCGAACAAATATATCGACAAACGCCACCCCCAACGGCCAGTCAATCATATTCTCCGGGTTATCATCAAAATGTTTACAAACAGAATAAACCCCCCTTTCATAAGGAATCACAGCTGAGTACCAATCAAATAATGATTGACTTCAATACTTCCAAACAAATGCTGACCAGACGTGGGAGCAGTTCCAGTGAAAAAGATGGCCGTAGTTCTACCCCAGTCCACAACCAAATTGAGTCGCGTTCTTCTCATTCGGATCCTAAAGCCTCGACACAAAATCGAATGACTAATTCTTATCCCAATTACAACCAGAGTTCGGGTCAATCACCAGTCGTTCCGATTACTTCATCTGTATATACCCGGGAAAGTCAGTCACAAATATTAGGTCCATCGGATGGACATTTGAATCAATGGCCGGCCCGACACTCACCAATGGGAGCACAGAGTCCTAATTATGTGAGTCCTAATTGTGTCCTAATTTCAATACTAATTTTTAGCCCATTTTTGATTAAAAGCATTGATTATCAGAATAGCAATTAACTGTATTTATGTCTATACTGTTGTATCCCTTCCTCAAGAAAGACCCCAATTTAATGTTTACTTACAATTTAATTAATCAATTATAGAGCCGTCAGAATGTGATACAGCACTGGAACGCCCCAAACAGTAAACAATCGGTTATACAAACGCCTAAATCAAGTTCACCGCGAGATTATCAGACAGAAGCTGTCAGTCCTGTTGCGCATCCAATTATGAGGAACTCTGTTTCGCCTCAGGTTCCTATCACTTCTGCGCTGTACAGCCCATCCTCATCGCACGATGCGTTCACGACTCTCGTCAATGCGGCTGCAGCTCAACAGAGTTTGGCCGTTCCTAATATTGATCGCCGATCAGTTCCCAATCTTGGCTCGCGTTTGGATCACACCATTCGCTCCAATATTAAAGACAAACCCAGTATTGAAGGACTTGAAAAGTCTTTGATGGAAATGCACGGAAGGCCACGAAGTTTTGCGGACAACGACTCGAATAGATTTGATGACAAATTGAGAACTGTTTCAAACGAAAGCGATTCCAAACAAATGTTATATCAAACCAATAGGTCTTCAGTGAAGCCGAACGACGATTATATCTATGTTTTAGAACAAAGACGAAGACTAGAGATGGAACAGATGGCGGATTTGGAACGACAACGCTATAACAGATCAGTCAATGAACAGAATAATCCGTTGTGTCAGCCGAGTCTTCGTTTCTCTCGCGAACCATTCTCTAGAGAACAGTTTGAAAGAGAACTCAGACAACCGACTGAACCGATTAGAAACACGACTGACCACACATTCCGTATCAAATCAGATGATTTCGATCAGAGTCAAGAGTCTCGTCACCCAATGGCTGGTCTGAGACCACAAGTGAGCGAATTGGATAACGAGGCCTCTAAACTATTCTCACAATCGTTTCAAAAGGACAACCAGAAGATGAACTCTTCTCGGGGACAGTTCACTGCCGCCAACTTAATCGATGCTATTATTACTCATCAAATAAACGCATCGACAGATTCACCGAATGGAAAGGTCAACAACAGTTCTGCTATCGCTTCCACCCCTAATGTAAGTGAAGCGCCGCAAACAAGTGTCGACTCCTTGTTTGGCAGATATCATAACAGCGATAAATTGGTTGCCTCTCAATATCCCAATCGTGAAGAAGTAGTGACAATCGCTGACAGTCCAGATCCGGACAGATCTTATCCACCCAATGATAGAATATCATCGATTCCCAACCCAACAAACTCTTCATCAAAGAACGTGACATTAGGTGAACACATAGCGACCATTATTTCCAAAAATTATAACAATGATAGCCGAACGCCGACCGCAGGTCTCATCCAAATTGACCCTCGAAGCAGTCCAAACATATATGCTATGCCCGTCGAACAGAGACCATCTAACTCTTCAACAGTATTAGAAGGCATCGCTGCGGCCGCAGTCTCTAACGCTCCCTCTGATAGCGTCCAATCACCGCCTCATTCGAGTTGGAAATTAAGGAAAGCCTTACAACAGGACAAAGAGGCCAAAGAATCTGACGAACGACAGATCATTAGAATTGTGCAAAACGTGTCCCCAAAAGAAAGGCCAGTCTATACACTACCCAACAAAACTGGTTCGCCTGCTCTCAGTCATTACAACGTCGAACCTATATCTCCACCGACGCACTCATCCGATAATAGCTCACAATTGACGACAACATTCAGCCCAATGCAGACTACGTGGTCGCCAACCGCTGGGATTCACAGTGTAGTCACGAGTCGTCCATTTTATGGCGCCGACAGTTCAGATGTTTCTAAACAATCTATTAATCAGACGAATACTAACCGTTCAAATCCCCCACAACTCGGTTTATCGCCATTAGATTACGTGAAGAATAGAATCGTTGAAGTGATGAGAACCACCACCGATGACACCGGCGATGATCTCAACAAACGACTAAACAATGAAATCAATTCAACTCAACATCAAAACGAAAAGACCAGTAAAGAAGACAATGAAATGAGAACTTCAAATACGATACCAATCGAAAGGTTTTCAAACGTGGATTCGATTAACAAAATAAATACCAATTGTCTGAAGAGAGAGATTTCGAGGTCTCCAGCGATGACCGATACTTATAAAAATCCAAATAAAGTTTCGATTAGTTCTTCAGACCCGAAGTCTTCTTCTTCTTTCATCAATTCTAAAGCAGATGAAACTGAAAACACGACTTCAAGTCCTGCGAAAAAAATGAGGAAAAGCTGTGATCAGGACTCCTCCGAATGCGTAACATCTCTTCCGAATCCTACAATCAATGAGTCGAATAAAACTTATCCTTCAAATAATGAGTCGTTTGATTCCAAAATCAGTCAGAGTTCGGCTCAAGAAATGAAAAAATGCGACGAAAGAGTATCGTCTGACAACTCGACGAGTATTTCTTCGTCAGAAAATGTCAAAAGTATGGAAAAGACTAACTGTGAGGTCAGTTCTGGTGATATGTCTGCAGCCAATCAAGAAATAAAGGCCATATATCCGGACAGCCCTAATAGCGCTAACTCTCCCGGAGAAATGGTTATCGACGAGTCAGACAATAACCTGACGTCATCACAGTCTCCAAACGACAAGACTAGTACTGAGAGTCCGCCCTCTTCTAGCTCTCAGTCGACACAACAGAGTCGACTTACATCGACGACAGACGTCCACAAAAGCGATTTCAAGACACCACTTATCGGTTCCAGTAGTGAAAACATTTCGAGTGAGAGTCTCAATCAAAGTCATTCTGTCTCCTCGTCTGTCATAGAGTTAAACAGACCTCCAGTTTGTGTGAGCGTCGAATCCAGTGCTCACAACCAAATAACTCCGAATTATTCAAAAATAAATATATTGAGCACTCAATCAGACGGTGCCATCAACTCAGCCAATAGTGTTTCGAGTACTGCCCGCAATGTTTCCGGTGTCGCATCCAATCCTGATTCACGTGACTTGAATAGTAAATCGTTGGGAAATACATCCGGAGGTAATTCATATTTGCTTACACTTAACATGTCTGCAACCAATCAAATTTGAAGACACAATCCCGGGTCAAACCACTAAATTTTAACACTCTTAGCATTAATTAAGTTTACCTTTTGATAAAAGTTTACTCAAAGTTTCTTGCTCAAAGGGCGGGCGGCTTTTCGAAAGACGTTGATCACATCCAAGGATCACATTCTAGAAAGTAGTTTGAGATTCTAATTCTAGAAAGAGCTGATCAAAACTTTTGTAGGTCATACCAAAAACGACCTATCAACGTTTTCAAAAGTTATCAATCGAGGCAAACAGCACATCGGTATTGACTCAATTGGTTATGAACTTGATAGTTTAAGAGAAAACTAGTAAACACTGACAATTTTTAACTTAAGTAGGCCCTTGCCTTTTTTTGGCACGAGCTAGGTGAGTATTGATCGCTCATTCGATAGCTATTTTGATTGAGAAACTCAAACTACTTGGTAGGATTTGATCCTAGATGGGATCAACTTTTCTTTGGAAAAGCCTTCCCGTCCTTTCTTGCATTATATTTGAATTGATTGTGAATATGAGACTCACATAAGGCTCACAATTATTGTATTCACGTATATCTTAGGGTTGGCTAAAGAAAAGTAGGCATTAGTTAAAATTACAAATAGTCTTGCACAGTTTGTAATCGTTGCTATAAATAATCCGATTTCAGAATTTCTGCAAAATATGAGCAAAAGGTAGGAACTGATCAAAAAATGGGATATTTATATAACTCTTCAATTTATCTCATGAGTCATATCATAAGTAGTAAATTAATTAATTTTAATAAACTTTGATTTTAAAGTAAACTTTTGGTAATTTTTGCAACTTAATCACTGTTTGCGAGAACCAATCATAAATCAGAATTTCAAGAATTGTTATCGTGGATAATTATTTTGGTAGAGATCTAAACCATCATAATCTCAATTTTGAACTCAATGTTAATCGAAAATAATTGAGTCTTAAACTAATGAAAACGTATTTCCAGTTTCGTCTTCGATTGGTTGTGAAGGAGTGCCACAAATTAGTTCTCAAAGCGGAAGTTCGAGTATCCAATCGTCAGCCATCAGCGCAAGTGGAGCGCCGACCAGTACGACAAGCATTGTGTCGACCCCTCAATACGAACCGCTTTCAGACGACGAGTGAAGAGTTTATTTATTGGCAATCAATTGAATGATTGGAACAATTAATTCGACAAATACTGTGATATCACTATTAAGTGACGATTATTTCGACAAAACGACTTCTATTCGTATTTCAGTTTGACTTCAATTCACTGCCGGATCAGTTCAATAGAAGCTAAGCTCACATCACATGTAAACCCAACCCTTTATTTACGTTTTCTTACAGTGCCTTCAATGGCAACAAACGTCAAAATC
>JAQFXL010001425.1:0-12090 GCA_034693445.1 Edwardzetes edwardsi | reverse complement strand
GCTCCGCAAGTCTTCATTGATTCGGTTTATGTCAGAGTAGACGACAATAATATTGGCCTTATTTTCAACGAAACCCAATCAAATGTCATATCTGTGCCATCAATGACCAGATTAGTGGTCAGAGGAGTGATCAGAAAACTACAACAAATCGATTCAATTGAATGGCATTTATCGCAAACTATATCTCAGTTGAGTTGGAATAACAGAATCACCAAAAATGGAATCATAAGTGAACTTCACTTATATCCAGGTCTGTCTCAAAGTTACTTTAAATTTATTCTATTCTTTAATTAATTTGATGTCAAATAATATTCGGTTTGAAAATAATTTGAAAAACAAGTGAAAAGTTCGTCGAATATGTGTTATTTAGAACCACTGAACGGATTCTTTGAACTTTTGTCGCGACTATTCCTATACCCAGAAATGGCAGAACTGAGTTCATCCATTTCTTTCGAGTTTTGAGCTCGTCTTGCCATTCCTTTCGCGAGGCCTCCTTTGCCTTGATTTGGGGCTTCATTGAAACCAGAAGAGCAATGTGTGGCCTGCATTCCACTTCTTTTGATCCATTCGGCGATTTCGACTCCAATGTAAAGGAATGTCCAGTCATTCTGCTGTTCATGACTTTTGATGATATGCCTCACGTTTTCCAAATTCGTATTTATCGATGAGTTTTCCTCGCCGTCAGTCATAATGACACAAATGGCGCGCTCTTCTCCAGTCTTCTCCTCGTCCATGATTTGAACGCATTGTGCGATCGCGTCATATAAAGCAGTACAGGCCTGCGGACGGTAATCATTATCGGTAATTGGTGTCACTTGTTCGAGTGGTGTTCCCCTGTGAACCACTGTTGCGATTTTGTTGAATTTGACCAGGAACAATCGGGCGCTGTCGTCAGTGATTTTCTTCTGATCCTCAATAAATTTGTTGAAACCAATTAAGACCTCCTCTTTGCGACAACACATACTCCCGCTCTCGTCCAAAACTATTCCGATTAAAGTCTTCATTGTTTTCTATAAAATTAAAAATATTTTCGTTGAAATAATTGAAAATCTTCTAAAGACTTAAAATCTATTGTTTTTAATTACAGATCAAATTTCTTCGTTCGGATCCTATAATTTATCGCTGAAGGCCTGTAATGGCAAAGATGTTTGCAGTCAAGTGGACAGACGACTGATTGCTGGACGTGTTGTCAATCAATGCGTACTGACTATAGAAAAAAATGAAGGAATGACTCAGGTATTCAACCAATAATTAATTGATTTGACGGACACTTATTTGCACTTTGGATGCGTTCAAAAACTATCATTCAATGAACGCATTCTTCAAATGAGTAAAGATTTACATTTTGAGTCACACAAGACATCAAAACAGAATATTTATAAAATTTCAATAACAAGAATAAAAATAATGAGATATAAGTTGCATGTTTAGTAATTTTATATTGAAACTAAAAGTCGATTCTTATAAAACAACCTTTAATACTAACTAGGTTGAATATATATTAGTGTCAAACTATTTTCCATTTGATTTTATAGATTGCATTCATAACAGATCGATGTAATGTTCCGATGACTCGATTACCCCTCACCTATCAATTATATGCAAACAATGATGAAAATCAAATGATATATTTGACTGGCCCTCAGTTTTCATCGGTAATTACCTTCGATTCCTCTCAACTCATTCCGAGTGGAAAAACCTATTCAATAGAAGTTTGTGACGGATATGACTTCTGTCAGATTATTAACACAACTAATGATTTTGGCTTTGAATCGACTAAATATCAAAATAATAGTCAAATAATTGATAATCTCATTCAAAGATCTCAAAAATTTATTTCTTTTGATCCGATCTCAGCTCTAATCCTATTAATGAGTCCAATAACTGATATCTCTGACCAAAAACTGATTAATCAATTGAAAGCTGAATATTTGAAGAAAATATCACCGGAGAAGATCAAACGCAGGGGTCAACTAAATCTCATTTATGACACTTTCGGTCATTTATTTCGAAAAACCAAAGATTTTAAACTAAAAAGCGATTTAATTGAAACTATGAAACAAATATCAGAAAAGTCAAGAATTACTGCAGATATCCATACTTTGGACGCTTTCTATACAAATATAATAAACTTCTATATAACTGAAGACAAAGTCTACCATCAAATCAATGATAGTTTTGGATATTTCACACAAATCGACGACACATTAAAATACAGATATCTATCAAACATTAGACAAGTTTTTGGAAATATTCTGAATTCCTGTGCGAAACAGATTCCGATCGGAAAGTATGTCAAATTAGGGACGAGAGTGGAGTTACCGAAAGCAGTAACTCTTATAACTCATCAGAAGAAGTTCAATGAAATGCGTTTGAATGCAAAATTAAATGAATGGAAAAACGTGAGCGCCTTGGTCAAATTCAACGACAAAAAAATTTACAAATATTTGAACAAAATATCACAAAACTCCCAGAATATTGTCTATAATAGTGTTGTTTACGCCGTAACACTGTTTCCCGATAAGAATCCCTACAAATTTGATGACAAAATGCATAAACTGTCGCCGATTGTCGACATATCAGTTCATTTGCCAAATAGTGGCCAACGATTGGACACTGAATTCAAAGTACAAAATACGCGAAAAGAAGACAAATTTGATTACATCGCTCTCGTAAAAGTCAGTCTCACCGGTAATGAGACATTTGGTGGCTCTTCTTATGCCACGAAATGTCATTACTTTAATGAAAAGAGGCAACAATGGGAAATGGATGCCATCACAGAATTGGGTATTTCGGGTTCGAGTGGGGGCTGTTTTATGAGCCATTTGACGACTCTCTCCATATTCCGAGTCATTCAACATATTTCTTCTGATTATATTTTGGGTGTTTTGGTGGCAGTTCTGATGGGAGTTCTCATATTCGGAATAATGGTTGTGTTCTTCGTTCAGAAGAAGGAACAGACTATTAGTTTGAAAGCAAGTAAACTAAAGAGTCCTTCAAATTCGTATTTAAATTCATATAAAAACAGTTTTGACGAAAACTATACGAAAACATATGTCTATTGATATGTTTATTATTTAATCAAATTTTAATAAAGTTTTTAAAAAATTCTTTGATTTTTATGATTTTTCACTCCATTAATCGAAAGTGGAGTATATTGATTCTTGGATAAAACCCCACCAGCCCACCCATTGTTGTAATTTTGAAAAGGTTGTCTCGAAAAAGACCCTCTCGGAAGAGAGAATATTCCCTCAAAAGGGTTCCGAAATACTATGATTTAAAAACTGTTTTTTAAGACATTGTTTGTGAATAAAAAATTGAGAAATATATTTGTTTTTGTTTTGAAAATTATTAATTCATTTTGTGTTGTATTCACTAATCGGCGGCAAACATGTCGTTAAGTGTCCGACCGATCAGACCATCGCTTTTGTCGTCTATTTATTCAAATATTTGTTACAATAAAAAGTATTTTATAATCAAATCAAATGATTTATTTTGTTATCAAATTCAAAGACATTTTTGTCAAACAAATTATAAAAAGTTGTCATCAATTTTAACGACTCATCCATTCATTAAAAACAAATCGATTTCTATCGAAATCAAAGCATATTATTCTTCATCTGATGATAAAACAACTGACGGCCAGAAGTCAGACCAAATAACAGATACAAGTGATGACAAAAACAATAACAAAGAGAAGACATTCTTAAAAGAAGACATCAAAGGTATTGAATCCTTTTAATTGTATAAATGATATAATAATGCGTTAAATCTGTTGCCGAAGTGGTGCCGAAGTTGAGTAAAGAGAGGCCGAAAGTGGAGAGCAATTCGACGACTTCTCGCAATTTCATTACTCCTATTCGTGCAATGAATGAGTATTTATTAAAACCCAATGATTTGAATGATTTGAGGAAATTTCAGCGAAGAAGTCCTTACGCTAACGAACCCCCGATTACTGTTTACCTCAGAAGAGATATTGAATCCAAGTATTCGACAGACAAACAGAAATTTGTTTTCAATTTTATTGTTTTCCAGAGCTCTTCAGATTTGGGGCTCTTTCGATGCCTTACATAAAGCTCTGGTCAAACGTAAAGAAGAGGAACAGAAATATATCGACAGTCGGTCTCATTCAAAGACTTAATTTGTGGTCTTTCTGATTATTTGCATATTTGTTCAAGGTGTTTTTCATGTCAAGAAGTTATTGAAGAATTACAAGAGAATACACGATCCCGAAGCTAAGGTGGGCTAACATAACATATAAACCGGTTTTCACCACAAAAATAATGATTTGTTTACAATCAGATGAGAGACGATATACTGCGCGGTTCGGGAAGAGTTGTGATGACAGCCGTCTGCATGTAAGACCACTTCTAAGACCACATCTAATATCACATCTTAGGATTTGTCGCAACTCTAACTTTTTTATGTCAGAAATGCGGCCAACTTTTTGTTCAAATCGTTGGCCTGGCTCTACACCGGCTCTCATTGTCTGTTCGCTGAATCCATCCATTCGTTGGCCGATACTTGCAATCAATTGATACTCGCATTCGGAATAAGAAAGTCACTCCAGAGGCCTAATGAAGACCATCCCTATGGCTATCATCCGATGCGATACATCGCTTCACTGATATCAGGAGTTGGAATATTCTGTGCCGGAACCGGTCTATCCATTTACAACGGAATCGATGGCTTGATGCACCCAGAGCATATTGAATCTTTGTACTGGGCTTTTTATATATTGGGCGGTTCCCTGATATCAGAGGGCGGAACACTACTGATAGCTCTGAACGCCGTTCGAAAGGGGGCTAAAAGGAGCGGAATGTCTGTCAAAGAATACGGTATTCAAATGTTTTTGTTTTTATTCTATCAAACATTTGCTTTCAGTGCTTAGAGGAACGGATCCGAGCGTTAATGTCGTCCTATTGGAAGATATGGCAGCTGTAGTGGGAGTGGTAATCGCTGCCACCAGTATGGGTCTGACCACTTACTTCAATACTCCGATTTATGACTCAATTGGGTCTCTGGCTATCGGCAGTCTGTTAGGAGTGGTCGCCTCTTTCATTATCTACACAAACAGTGGAGCACTTGTGGGCCGATCCATACAACCCGAGCGGTTGGATGAAATCAACAAATATTTAGAATCCGATGCAATGGTCAGAGCTATACACGACGTGAAGGCCACAGATATGGGAAACGAAATCGTCAGATATAAGGGTTGGCATCCATTCAAACACTCAAAACAACGAATTTTTATAAAATGTCTTTTCTATTGAAAGCTGAGGTCGACTTCGACGGAAGATTTCTTACCCGACGTTATTTGGATTCAATCGATTTGGAAGTTTTGCTTAAAGTAAGAGATAATTGTTTAATATGTTTGACATTAAATCAAATTATCTCAACAGGAGATGCAGGGCTTCAAAGAATTGGAAGAAGTGGAGGCCTTCCTTCTTAAACACGGCGAGAATATCGTCGATATGTTAGGCGCAGAAGTGGACAGAATTGAAAAGGAATTAAAGGTATTCACTGTTTTTGTTCACAGAAATCAAATAAAGAAGTTTTTAATTCTTATAATACAGAAAAGACACCCTCAGGTGAGACACGTGGACTTAGAGGTCCTGTAATAAGTGGCCCTCACTTTAATGTAATCGCAATTTGTTTGTCTAACTATAGAATCAATTAATAAAACTAACGCTCATTTATATTATTAATAATTATATATATATTTATAAATATATGTATATATTTGTAATGTATTATATCGTATAAGTTGTGCACAAATATTGTCTGAAATTAAGCCAAAAGAGAATGTAAAACGGATTTAGTCTGAAAGCGAAGAAAAGGCAATAAAACGAGTGTTTGTTTTCTAAATGACATGTCTTTGTTTGGCGAAAAAGATTGCAAAATAAGTACAGAAAATATAGAAATTAAAAACTTTACATAAAATGCGTTAAATTCTCTAAATTAACAGTTAATCTGAGACTTGAATCAAATTTTGGAGAATATAATTGAATCAAAAGAAAAACATAATTGAAATCAAATCAAACATTAATTACAATGAAAACAAAAGAAGAGAACGAAATGATAATTATATAGAAATATGTGATGAAAATAAACATTAGGACTCCTTCTTTGCCTCCTTTTCTTCATCTTCGGAGAAGTTGAGCCAACTTTGTTCCACTATTGCCGCCACCCGTTTCTCGTATTCCCGTCTGTTCTCTTGATAGAGCTGTGCGGCCAAACTATTCGCCGGACTGTTAGGATTGGGTTCGTCCAAAAGCGACTGAATTGATGTCAGAATTGCCGAAACGTCATAAGTAGGACTCCAACGGTTCTGAAGTATGTCTAAACAAATACTTCCGTCCGCGTAGACTATCGACAGAATTACAAATCAATTATTTTCAATAAATTACTTTCACTCTAAAGATGTCAGAGGAAGACAAGGATAGGGATAAGCTTGAATCAAATGATAATGGTCAAATTAACTGATATGAAAGCACTAGTTTGCTTGTACCAATTGGTGAGAAGGAGATTGTTTTTCATCGAAAGTATCAGCAAAACAATCGATAAAACATATGTTTTAATTGCAGTTATATTTCATAACAAAAGAGAAAATCGGAGCGATTTTGACGCTTAACTCTAAAACAAATCCCAATAATGTTTTTATTCACAAATTAAATAAAACTAACGATTGTGTCGAAAATTATAAGAAATTACAAATATTACAGATATTAGACATCTATTGAGATATTGTTCATAAAAATATCGACAAAAAAACTAGTCTTTACTGCAATCATATTGTTATCATTTGATTGAAATCAAGTTAAATATGAAAAATAAATCGAAGGGAATATTCATACAGTTTTCAAAAGTAAAGAAGTAATTGAATCATAGAAATAGAGGTCATATTTTGCACTCAATTTCCTTGTTATGAAATGCATTAAATAATGCAAAAAAACAATTTGAAATAAACTTGGCAATTGAACAAAGGTCAAAGTTCATACATTAACATCAATACCATTTACATGGCTCTACATTTGATGGCTTTATAGAAGACGACAACTCATCCAATGACTCAATAACTGATCCAAACTAATAACTAAATGACATACCGTTCGGATGAAACATTTTGGACACAAAGCGAACTGTCGGCGGTTTATTCGGGTACTCTTCGGTAAATTCAAGCGTCAACTTAAACGTTCCGTCTTCGAAGGGAGTGTCCCGCGGACTATAACCACAAAATCATTTAGAGTTAAACCATTTATCAAATTATAGACAATTATGAAAACATAGCCAATGGATGGCTACTCATATGACTCATCAAAAAAAGATAGCAATCAATTGCATCAGATTTGTAACTAACCCGAAGATGACTGCATTCCAAATCATTATATTGTTATCAGTGGGCGCACCACTCACTCCCGCCGGTGGGTCCTCTTGCAATCTATTGACACAAATCACACAAATTAGTCAAAAACAGTGAGAAAAATGTCGAAAATGTGAGGAAAAATGTGTAAACCAATTAAACCTTGAAATTCATCACATTTTGTATGCAATCAATACTATTAACAAATTGTCAAACATTTTGATCGCAATCTTTGATAAATGCATTCAATCATTGAATTAAATGATAATTTGATCAAAAATGAAATGAAATACCTTTTAAAGTCTCTCATAAGACGTCTTCGCGCTGGAGTCGACATCACTATTGTCTTTGGATTTAATCAAAACTTTTACGTTTAAACACACTTTAGATTAAAATAACTGAATATTGACTTCAAATTAAAACCTAAGAAATTGTGATTCAATTCAATTATTTTACAGATTATTATTATTTTTGGTATAATAAGTGATTCATTGACTAAAATATCGTATTATTATTGCAATGACTGCACTCTTACTCTTGACGTCAGTAGTGCTCACAATCGCGCAGTTGTCAAACAAACCTATAAATGCTTTACACATAAACTCATGTCTGCGTTGAGCTTCACTTTTACCACTTCTTACACATTGATGTCAATGAGTTTGGGCTCTAAATAAGTCTGGGCTTGAGTTACGTTATTGTTGACTACGTGTCAATGGAAATGTTTGGTTTTCTGTCGCAATCACTTTCCCGAAACTCACTTGCCCGAAATCCACTCGCCAGAAAAATTATCATACTGAAAAATTTCTACCATATTACCCCGCAAACAAACGCATGCCTATAAAAGTGAGAAATAAAAATTAATGAAAAAAGTTTAATGTTTTCAAATATAGCAAATAATATACAATAAATGCGTTTTTAACTTTTTAAATTCTAGAAATTTTTCAGCATAATTTTTCAGTCGAGTGATTTCGGGCAAATAATTTTCGGGCAAGTGATAGCATCCCGTTTAGTGTCTTGGCAAGTTTATAATAAATTCAATCAATTGGAAGTTATTTTGATTTTAATTCTTAGATTTGTTTTACTAGAAATCTGGTTTCTGTTTCTTAAAATTTATCTTCAATTCAATGGAAACCTCTGTTATTGAAAGACATTTAAATTAGAATTTGAAGAAATGTGACACATGTTAGACATGTTAGGTATTTATGACACGAGTATCGCTGCAACTCCTCTCACATGACTCACAAACGATTGCATAACGTATAAAGCGATCAAAGCTGAGATTAGCTAACCTTGATCATTATTTAATGTGTTTGCTAAATTACCCAGGCTATATTTATTCTCTCAATAAAGAGGAACCCGATTCTGTTATTGAGTTAAATAAATAGACTAAGCTAGAATCTAGCCTTTCTCATTTGATCAAACTTATAACAAGATGGGGTTTAAAATAAAAATCAAGTCAAGTTTGAAATACATTCACTTCTTTAGCTTACAGTGAGTTTCATTTGCATGGAGGCACTTGGTTATTCTTCGATTTAAAAAAGACCATTGAAGCTAGCAAGCTCATATTTCCAACATCAGTGCTCTATTACCACACAATATGCAGTACTATACCAGTCCACTAATCAAGTTGTTAGTCGCGCGCAACTATTTTAACTAAAAGTACCGTTTCATTTGCATCAAGGCATTTAATAATTAATTAAAATTAAATATAAATTATTGTTAATAAGTAAAAATTAATAATTAATTTTGTGTCGATTCTTGAGAATAAGTTCATAGATTAGATTATTAGGTTTAGAAGTCATTCAAAAATAGTTATCAATCTTTTAATTAATTGAAAGATTTTAATAATTTACACATAATTTAAGTCAATAAAAGTTCAACAAAATATCAATTGTGAGGATTAGTCTGATATCAAGTGAAAATTCGAAACATTTGTTCTAGACTATTTTTACCATTACAAACTAATGGATTCTTAATTATGTCAATTAACTAAGATTTTGAACCTTAGAATTTGAGACTCATCGAGGGTTTATTTCCTGAGAAATATGAATCGCTATTTCCTTAAATTGTTGATTGGTCCCAGTTATATCCATTTCAACCATTTCAATCATAATTATTTGATTGTTCTTCAAGTTCAGCTAGATCAAATACACTCGAATGCCGTTATAATCAACACCCTATACAATCAACTTTCCTTTATAATCAACAACTTCCAAATCCACTTTAATAGACACTAATGCTAAAAATGGTCGCTTATAATCAACATTCCTCTATAATCAACAGATTCTTGAAACCAATCGTGTTGATTATAATGACATTCGAGTGTACAAATGTAGATCTTACAAGGGCAAAAAATTTTCATTTGAGAATACAATTCCTTTGAGTAAAAGGAAGACAATAAAAATTATGGTCTAAACGTGGAATGAGTTAACCGAAGACTTTCTGCTGATAACAAATGTTTGATTTGATTCTCACAATAAGGATATGACGATTACCACAATTATCGGAGCAATTTATGTGCAATTTGTCTGCATTTTGTTTCAACTATTCAACAAATGATGAGATGTTTAGCGCAAACGCAAACCCAATGCGAGACTCGACTGATGTGAATGTCGAGTGTCTATTGACTTCACTTTTCAATGTATGCTTTCATTGAATCAATCAATTAATCGGTGGTTTGATATAAACAGTGAGTTGTCCTCTACTGACACCACATTTCAATCACTAGTTTGTGATAAACATATTTAATATAAACTATTAGTCGGTTCAATGTCTTCAGCCAACAATAGATTAGAGGACAACAGTATCGGCGATCGGCCGCACAAACACACCCCTAACTCTCCGATGAGTTCTTTAGGAAATTATTTCAATTTATTTATTAATTTTCGGTCAACTTATGGCCAAAAGTGTAGTTCAAAGACTTCAAACTTATGGCCAATTTGTGGCACTTTAGCCAAAAGTTATGTTTTATTTTTCATTGTTTTTATTGTATTTATTCCAACCATTAATTGTGAACACAATTCGAGCCATAATGTTATCAAATCTAAAGACACCATTAATTATGTCGACAGCAGATCCAGTGACGAAGTAAGTCATCATTTGGTTCAAAGATATTCTCTCCAAACCTGAGACAAATTGTCGGCATTTTATTATTTTTCAATCAATTGTCAGAGAAATGACCAAAAAATGAGATTCACTTTCAATGAATACCTGTTCTAATCCGTTGACAATTATCCAGAGCTTTGAAGATGAAGAGGACATGTGGTCCCGTTTAGGACACGTCAAGTTCTTTCATGCCTTCATCGCATCCCTTTCGGTAATAATTGTCTCTGAATTGGGTGACAAAACCTTCTTCATAGCGGCCATTATGGCGATGAGACACTCGCGGAGCACTGTTTTCATGGCCGCCATGTCTGCCATATTCGTAATGAACACATTAGCCGGTAATCTATCAACAATTGAATAAATATTCAACTCTTCTGACGATTTGATTATTTGTTGCAATAGTTCTGTTAGGAATGGCGACGACAGTCATTCCCCGATTCATAACCCATTACGGATCGATTGTTTTGTTTGCTTTGTTCGGTCTTAAGATGCTTCACGAGGGTATGTCACACAACACTCCTATTAAACAATTGTTTAATTTTTTATCTTAAGGCCACTCAATGTCTGACTCCGAAGGAAAGGAAGAGTACGAAGAGGTCCAAAAATCTTTGAGTAAACGCGAGACCGCAGACCTCGAATATAATGTAAGACATACTATGATTGCAATTCTCCAAAAATAACCGAATTTGTTATCATAGATGGTCTCGACTTCATCTGAAGATCCGGAGACAGGAGTTATCAAAACTATATCTTCGGTTTCATTGACGACACGTTTGAGACGAAAACTAATGCTTTACGTCTCTCTGGTCTTCATCGAGACCTTTACGATGACCTTTTTGGCCGAATGGGGGGACAGGAGTCAAATCAGTACTATTATTCTGGCCGCCAGAGAGGTCACTCTTCAACACAAGTTTTTGCATCAATTCTAATCAAATAATTACAATAGGATGTGCTGGGAGTTACTATTGGCGCCCTTTGTGGTCACTGCATCTGCACCGGTATCGCTGTATTGGGCGGAAGAATCATCGCTCAAATGATTTCTGTCAAAACTGGTTATTATATTTCATTTCATTTCTTTTTCATCAAATGTCTGACCAATTGTTTTAATTTTAGTGACACTAATCGGTGGCGTTGTCTTCATATTCTTCGCGATATTCGCTCTTCTGATGAGTGAATGATTCAAACAAATTAAATGCCATTAAATGTTGTTATGAATCGCAATAATGTCTTATAAAACAAATGTTGATTTTATTAACAATTTTCATCATTTAAGACGAAGTCCTTATTTTTTTGACATTATTTTCGTAATAAAATCAAATATTATTCTATTTGTCTCTTATTTCGAGAGAGAGAGAGAGAGAGAGAGAGAGAGAGAGAGAGAGAGAGAGATTGTTTTCGAATAATTTATAGAATTAATGAAAAGTATATTTTTAGTCTCAAAATGTCTATTAAATAAACTTTGAGTTTAAAAGAAATAATCAAAAGTTCATTAAATGGAATGCATTATAAGATTTATTAATAATTTAGTTGAAAATAATTAAATTCTTGATTGAAGTTTAAAGCTTTTCGATGACAGCTCTAACACCAGCCCAGGTTTCCTCAGCTGCTGGCTTTATTTGTGA
>JAQFXL010001424.1:0-12096 GCA_034693445.1 Edwardzetes edwardsi | reverse complement strand
GTGTTGATTATAATGCCATTCGAGTGTTTATCAATTTAATGAAAAAATTAAGTTTTAAGATAATAATCTGTTTAAATCTACAGAAAATATTTTCCTTGGTTTGTACCGGCATGCCGGTAGATCATGAAACCTTTTTTGAGAAAATGATCAATTTTACTTATACCGGCATGCCTTTTAAAGCGAGGTAATACGGTAACAACAATAATAGGCCATCGAAGCCATAATTAAGAGCTGAAGACACGATAATCTCTCTCTTCTATTAATGAATAAAAGTCACGGAAATTAAAATCATAGTATTAAATGAAGTCAATGTATATTGTGGCATGGTCATTCCCACAAATAATTCCTACCATTAATAGAATTACTAAAGCAAGTTAAGTATGATTGAATAGAAAGTTGACTGAACACAATCTAGCTCAAATATTGTCTTAATTGAAAAAAGACTAAATATTTGCTTTTCTTAGTTCACCGATTTTTTATTGCATTATTCAAAACATTTGTATAAATATTTGCTTTTTAAAAGACAAAGGTCTTCATATGAAAGTTTCAAGGCAATGAATGAGATGGTTGTTATGATAAATAAATATTTTGTTGCTAGTTAAATTCAAATAAACTCCGACCCATATTAATTTAAAGCAAGGAGGGCGGCTATTTAAAATTAAGAAAAAGTGCAAGGACATTAGATGCCCGCATTATTACTAATGAAAGAAATATATATCTCAAAACCAAAGGAACGACGAATAGTTTGAGAAGAGTTGACTTATTTTGTTCGTCAGTTGTTTTGATAAGTTTAATGAGGATGAGAGCAGTCATATCCGACACAATTTTATTGATGCTCTCATTGTAAGGCATCGCACATTCAAATGGATTCCCAAACATATAAAAGACTCGATTCATTCAAATGAAATTGTCTTTTATGTCATCACTCAGGAGTCAAACTCTGAATGAGTTTCAAGAAGAAAATAAAAGGAAAGCCATCAGCCGATCACATCAAAGGACTCGCGAATAAAAGAAGTTTCCAAATGTTTTCTTGTATTGATGCCATTTTATTGGAAATCAACCTGATGAACACTTAGCTTGATCATCTCTTGAAGAGGGCATAATATTTGTTATCATGGGTTTTATTAATGCACACATCAAAGAGAATCCGATAATTTGATAACATTTTTATTTATTTTTTTCAAACAAATATATTTTTGATTAAAATTTAGTGAATTTCTAAACAAATACTTAAAAATTGAAAAATACTTGAAAAATATCCAAAAATATAAACTTAACCTTTTTGTCAGCCTTAAGCCCACTTTCATTTTGATGGATTCTTTTCTAAAATTTTATTAACAAGTATTTGAAGAAGAATTAGAGGAATAATATAAAGTAAGATAAATTGAATCTTGACTTTGGTGTGTATATGATATTCAATGCAAAACTAATGAGAACGGAATGAAAAGTACAACAAAATCCAAATGTTATTTAAAAACAAGATTTAGTGTTAATAATGGATTCGATCAACAAATGCGAACAACAAATAAATGTTAGAAAATAATGCATTTAATACACTCTCAGATTAATGAACAATACTTGGAAAGCAATATCAGAGATACAGTCAGTTATTAATCAATTCATACAGAATTGAGAAACTCCACTATGACCTTACGATATAAGAGGGATCAGTTTTATATTCATGGATCAGCAAGCTCTTCAATTTCAAGGAGAGCGGAATCAGCCAGGAGTAAAATGTCGGATTTTGGGCAAAAATTTTTAAGAGTGAGTACATTTTGGGGAAAAAGTGGTTATTTTTGAGCTAAATTCGGTTGAGTCTAAATCGTGTAAATTCAGTTTAAATCCAGTTTCGTAGACCATCGTAGACAAAAATACCTCAGGGTGATCAATTTAAAATATTTTTCCTCAAGTGGTTGAAAGGCTTCACCTTCCCCTTGCTGATTCCTGCTTATATTGTATTCGGTGCCTACCTTTTCATAGAACCACTTAAAAGAATTTCATAATAATATCTTTTCAATCAATAACAAAACATTATCAAAAATTTCACCAGTTCCTTTTATTTAAACAGTCAATAAGTATAATGTAGATTTTAAACGAAAATAAAATTCAATTTATTTTTAAGCATATTTTTAAAATCTTTTTTTAACCCGACTCATTCATTGGACAAAAAACAAGACACTTTAAAATTCTCAGAATCGGCTAATTGTTGAAAAGATTGAGTTTTGAAAAGATGTCTGAATATGTGGTGAATGACAACAGAATATTAAATAATAAAATGATAAAAATAGAGCTGAAAGGTACGTGCTAACAATACTGCAAACAGTACTGCATTTATTCATTTTATTGCAAACAATACTTTCATTTTATTCGATTCTCTGAAATATTATTCTTCAGAATAAATGGTTATTTGAATCAATTTATTTATTTAAGGAGAATTGTGACCATTTGTGTGGAACAGCATTGAAAATGTGGTCAAATTTAGTAAATCCAAAAAATCCTTTGAATGTCCAGTTTTCACATATAATTCCAAGAAAACGTAATAAATTCAAATATATCCTGACACAAAATTGTATAGATTTACACTCATTATTGTTGAACGTTTCGGTAGATATTGTTATGACTTCTCTTGAATTTTCAACAGTCCATTAAATTTTGGATTTAACCCAAAACACATAGTAAGCAAGGCTAAAATTCTAAAATTCATATTCATGATAAATACCAGTAAAGAATATTCTAACTTTTTGACCTTTTTCCAAATAGTTTTTTCATTCTTAGAAGTTTTATTTTGTTTGTGAGGATCAATCAAATTATTTCTTTTGTGGTCACATTTGATGTCAAATATTCTATAAATAATAGTTAATATAATGCTTACAATAAACGACATTTTTAATGAAATTGATCCATCACTCAGTGGGCTCCTAATGATCAAGCAAACGAATTATAAGTATGAACCAGTGTGAAATGTGAATCATAGATAGATATAAATTATTCAATATTTTATAAAAACAAAGGCAAGTCTTCTCATATTTCGTCAGAATTATTGGATATACAGAATCTGATGTAAGCCCCTGGACTCGATTCATAAAGACCTGGGGCTTTGTGTCCACAGAGACAACAGTTATTGGTTCCCAAAAATAGAAGTCAATAATCGATTTTTATTTGGATCTGTTTCTAAACAGAGAAAGACAATGAGTTATAGGACTGTAAGACAGAAAAAGTTGGGAACCGTTTACGTGAATGAGTTTTCTATACAATAGATATGTCTTAGAGTTAAGCGAATGTGCTTTGGATTCATAAAAGATAAACAGTTGAGTCAACTGTACTACTAAACCGTTTCACTCATTTAATCAAATTTATTTATTTCAGACCAAACATCAAATGAAAGAATAGAATCGAATAAACATTAAGAATATGAATACCATTATAATTGACGTCAATGGCTCTCAAACTCTTATTATTGAATTAAATGTTTTAAATGTTTTAAATGTTTTAAATGTTTTAAATCAATCAAAACTTCAGATAACATTTGCATTCAATTCAATTAAAGAAAATTTAAATGACAAAAGAAAAGAGCAAGATTTTAGAGTAGGAATGTGCAAGGTTAAACAGAAGAAATCTTTGAATTTATTTGATAAATTCAATCAAAAATTCGACATTGATACAAAAATAACCCTGCACGTCACTTGATTCTAATCGAATTAAAGCTATTTTTATTTGAGAATTTGAACAAAAAGATACGTTATTTGTCATATTATCAGCAATTTATATCTGAATTCATTCGATTGTGAATAGTAAACAATAAATTATCTTGTAACTGTTCATTCATTTTTACCAATAAAATAATCTTTATTTCATTCTACCATTGAATCAATTGTTGTCTTCTTCTTATTTTGCTCTCATTTTTTGATACATTGATGTTAACAATGGATTAAAAGAAAGTTTGTCCCATTTTCCTATCGCTTTTCAATCTTAATATATTCTCTAAATGTTTCTATTCTTGTACACAATTTTGATGTCAGTTCCTTCCCATTCTTTTCTATGTGTTTCTTGTTTTATGCCATTCCGTAGTATTACGTAAATATCATATAATAGTATGAATAGTACAGTCTTTTCGGCGCCGATTTTCAATCAATTCTTCCATTCATGGAAAACAAGTTAAATGTAGAGAAAAATACGACTAAAATATGAGACAAAATTAATCCTCTCTTATATTCCATTAGATATGAACCATAAAACTGATATCTATATCAGGGATGTGGAGGAAAAGTGAGTGCTTTCAGACAAAAAGTTCAGAAAGTCAGACATCCGGAATTTCATAACAACCCATTAGCACGGTAAAGAAATTCTGAGAAACACCAAGGAAAAACAGAATAATTCAGTAAGATTATTTCAGCAGACAACTCCTACTCAAGACTCCCTTCAATTTCAACATTTCTTAATATTGATTTTAGTTTTTATTTTATTCAAATGAAGCGAATGTTTTGCTTTTTTGCTCAAATATTTTGCTTTTTTTCTTATGAAATAATAGATTCTTCTGAAAGAGAAATAAGAATTAATGTTCTTTAAAGAGAGTTCTTCCCATCCATTGATAGACAGTTAGTAGAGAATGCAATCAATTATCGATTAAATTGATTTAAAGAATGATTTATGAACTTTAAGTAACATTTCTAATGAATTGGAGTTTTTTAAAGCTCTGGTTTTCAGACAAAAGTAAATTAAAATTAATAACATTTAACTGAAATTACGTTAAATATAAGCCATTCTTCAAATGTTTGTAACCGAAGACTTGACAATAATTGGTCTTTGAATGACATCAGTTCACTCTTAAGTCACACTACAAAAGGAGTGGGATTTTGCAGTGTTCTTCAAATGTTGATGGTTAAGATGTAATTTGTTAGGAGATGTTCGGAAATGCTCGAGTAAATCAACTCTATAGTCATCCCATTCAATAAGAGTTGTAAACTAAACAAAAATATTTTCTAACCTGAAAATCAACTAATATTAAGAACAAATCAATTCATTTTAAGGGAAGAAATTAAGGTTAAGGATGAGTCCGATCTGTTCCGTTTGCAATGATATTGTGAATGAAAAGAAAGTTATGCTTACGGTTTGGTTAACTCTTGAGAGTTGAAGTGTTATGCAATCCGAGAGCTCTGATGTTATTATCCACTGAATGAGTCGAAGACATTTCGGACATCACTTTCGAAGCAATACTTTGAATGTTATGACAGGAGTTGTGATGAATTGAATACAACGTCTTGCGATTCGATGACTCGAGTCGTGACTGAAGGACAGCAGAGGACAGTCATTGTCGGTCATCAGTAGACGGCGTCAAACTCTCGAAACTGCTGAATATTGCTGACAACTATTGAGATCAGAGTCGTGGTTCTGTCCTTTGAATTTGTGACTACTGTAACGTCAGACGACTGGAACAGATTATAGTCGGGTCATCAGTGGATATGATTGGAACTACTGTTTTGTGATGTTATTTGCGATGATTGACAATATGTCAGATTTTATGACTCAAAGTGATGTCTTTGTAAACATTTGTTCTTCTGATGGAAACAACTTTTCGATTGCTTTAATGAGTCGAAGACTGAACTCATTTTCGTGACTTAAGTGACACTTAAATAGACACCAACTGATCGATGGATGGAATAGAGATGAGTTTCGGTAGGAATTGACGATAAGATGCACTGAACCCTTAGTCGAGGATTTCTTCCACCTGAAACCCGAGGGTTTCTGTACTCAGACGTTGTCAACCAGCGCTGATCAGTGCTGAAAGACATCTCAAATTTTTGTGAATCTCTTGAAGCCATGTCTTGAGTGTCAGTCGTGACCGTCGATCGGAGGATGACTTTGGATGGAATCACTTACTCAATACGTCGCACTCGATCTGCTTCTAAGTTAGTTTTGTCACACATTAAAGGAACTGACATCGGATCTCAACTCAATCATCAATTCAGACGTGATTTTGGCCACAATAAGAAAGTTCACAACAGAGAAGAGCACAAAAATTGGTCTCTTAGTTGAGTCCTTTCCAACTGAAACTCGAAGGTAACTGTACTGAGACTGTCAACCAGTGCTGACCAGAGGTCGAACCACCGCTCCGAAGAACAGATCGTTGACTAACTATAGGAGAGAAGAAGAAAAGAATTCGTTTACAAACTGTTGAGAATAGGTTTAAGATCATTGCGAACACAACAGATGAATAAGGATTGGAATCTCTGCCGAGAGCCCAGACCTAAGGGTAAAATGTTTTATTAAATTTTGTTTCATTGTTTAAAAATCCAAAATTTTAACAATTTTTTCTGAAATTTCCAAATTTATTGTTAAAATAGGTATATATTGTGCCAAAAATGACCTGTCCTATTATTGTTAAATTAAACTTACCGTCGATGATAACACATTCAATTATTTTCACATACATAGAACATATTCTGTTCTCACACCGACCTATTTCATCACTTTTGTCCCGAAAGACACAGCAAAGTATTATCTCATCACAGGTTAGACTTCTTTGCTATTTATTGAACACATTTTACATTCACTCAAAGGGTTTGTGTTTTCGAAAGATTTTTATTAATCAGAAAAATAAAGAAATGTTTTTATATTTTAAACGAAACCTTTCTAACGAAGCCATTGATGATCAGACACTTGACTCATAGTTATCCTTTTCTTCGGATCAATTTCTAACTGTTTGATAATCAAGTCTTTGCATTCTTTGGGCAAATTCTTATTTTTAAATTCAAATTTGACGGAATTGGGGTCTTTCGCCAATTTATGTAATTGATTTTCACTGTACGGCATCTCATTTTGAAGCATTACATAGAGAACTACCCCTAATGACCAGACATCAACTTTCATGGCATCGTACGGCTGTTGGCGCACTACTTCTGGCGAAGAATAAAACAAAGTCCCACAATAGGTGTCTCTTAATATCTTTTGATTTGTCTTCGGAACGAAACAAGTGGTTGAAAAT
The DNA here is from genome assembly GCA_034693445.1 of Edwardzetes edwardsi. NCBI lineage: Eukaryota > Metazoa > Arthropoda > Arachnida > Sarcoptiformes > Ceratozetidae > Edwardzetes > Edwardzetes edwardsi. Next base: position 5,114 of record JAQFXL010001424.1, on the reverse strand, counting down.
CCAAAGTCTGTTATCTTAGCGATAGTCCGCTCCTTATTCATCAGCAAAATGTTCTCACTTTTGATATCTCTATGAGCCGCTCCCAAACCATGCATATACTTAAGAGCACTGGTCATCATTTTATACAGTGTTTTAGTTCTGAGTTCAGGTATTCCATTCTTAAACTCTTTGTCCCCTAACATTGTGAGAATATCGCCGCCCAAAGCCTTTTCCATAAACACATAGAAAGTATTTTCACATAACTTGATGTCAAAGACTTTGACGATATAAATGTGTTTCATCTCTTCCAAAGCCCACAACTCTTTGGGCAAAAACTTTGTCTGGTAGTCCTTTGAAGTCTTCGCCAAATCAATTATTTTCACTGCAATCTCAACTTTCTGCGCTGCCGTTCCCATTGTTCCCTCGCAGACTATACCATATTTGCCATATCCTATTACTACTCCGATGGTGTAGTTCTTTTTGATCTCTTGTATGTCCTTCGAGTGTTTCATTGGTGTAATGTATTTGTCGCCGACTTCTAATTGTTTATCCATTCCTCACATTCCTATCACTCAATCAATTCAATTAAATAACGGTTTTTATTGAAAATTAATTTTAAACATTTAATGCAAAGAATAACCAGTAATTCGATTAACAATTAAAATTTGCTTAATTTCATAATTAATGAAGCTTCGATAAAAGTACCAGGATACTGCTAATAGTAATTTATAAATTAGTTTCATTTCTAGAATTTGCTAGCAACAACCTCAGCACTAACATTTAATTAGTCTAGGTAAATTTGTGCATGTTACATATTGAATTTTACTTATAAAACATTAAAGATTCAAAAATAATTTGATTGACTTTAGTTACTGAAGTAATCAGCTCTCAATCTTTATGCTAATATTGAATCCTGATAATTTTACTGATCAAATGAGATTCATGCTAATTTTTTCAGTAAGACATGTTGATAAAGTTTTGGTATTTTTGTAATGATATGAACAAGAATATTTCAATAATTCAAATTCAATCTAGTTAAAATCATTCATTACTGCAATGTATTCAAAAAATTGAATTTTAAAAGTAATGAATACGTATTATATGAATGGTCCGACAAAATGAGTAACCATAGCAACCGACGTCAAGCTGTATCCCTTGCCTTTCCTTTTCCTGATTGAAGACATTAGTTGACTAAACGTGTCTTCAAAATAACAACAATTAAATTGATTTTAATCAGAAGTGAATCGATTTAACCCCCAAAATGGGTGCCTATAAATACATGCAAGAGATTTGGCGCCACAAACAGTCGGATGTCATGCGGTTTCTGCTGCGGCTCCGGTGTTGGCAATACAGACAACTCAATGTAATCCATCGCTGTCCCCGACCCACACGGCCAGAGAAGGCCAGACGTCTTGGCTATCGCGCCAAACAGGGTTATGTCATCTACAGAGTTAGACTCAGGCGCGGAGGGCGTAAGAAGCAGGTCCCCAAAGGTCAGTCCAATACCACTCTTATTATTGTCTCGATTTGTCTTCAAAATGATTTGCTTTGAAATAACGGCCACTAATTATCTGAATATTTTGTTTGCGACCATTAGGTGCCACTTATGGTAAGCCTAAAAATCATGGCGTGAATGAACTGAAGCCTCGCCGTAACCATCAGGCAATCGCTGAAGAAAGAGTCGGCCGACGAGTGGCGAAAGCACTGCGTGTTTTGGGCTCTTATTGGGTGACTCAGGACTCGACATTCAAATATTTCGAAGTATTTATTACTTAATTGTTTGTTTGAATTTGTTTTAATCGTAATGTCTTTTGAGGTGATTTGTATCGACCCGTTCCACAAAGCCATCCGTAGAGACCCTAAAATCAATTGGATTTGTAATCCGGTTCACAAACATAGAGAGCTGAGAGGTCTGACCAGCGCTGGTAAGAAACATCGTGGTTTGGGACGCGGTCACGGCTACAGCAAAGTAATCGGTGGCTCCCGACGGGCCAATTGGCGCCGAAGAAATACTTTGCAATTGAGACGAAAGCGTTAAATAAAGGGATAATTATTTCGATCCGTTTTGTGTACTATCGATACAGAAATAAAATGTTTGACCACTTATTCCAAGACTTGTCTTAATTTGTGATTAAATCGAAAGTAGTTTTGAATTTATTTACATTTCTATATAAAAATGGGTTAAAAATCATTACTTAAGAGAATATTTGAGCTCTAATTTTGTCATAATTCGGCAAATTATCTGTCGGACCGACCGCTGCAATGACCGGATTTTTGCCGACAATATATTTGGTGCAAACCCTCCTTATTATGTCTGCGTTGACGGCATCGATACGGGCCTCCATCTCTGGTAGAGGTACACGTCTCCCATAGCACAGCATTTGACGGCCAATATCTTCGCAAACAGGAGTGGATCCGTCCAATTGTAACAACATATTAGTCTTGAGTAAGTCCTTAGCTCTGGTGACCTCTTCATCGGTGACATCATTGCATAAATGCATCCATTGGTGTCCCAAATGCCGAACGAATTCCTCGAGTCTCTGCTTTTCAGCGATGAAATATACGCCCCAAAGACCGGTGTCTTTATAGCAGGTGTTGAATGATTGGAAACTGTGACAGAGGTTGTGCTGCGCCGCAGCCAATGCCATATAACTGGAACAGTTAGAGCCGGCGCCCTGTGTCCGACCCCACGAACCGATCAGTGTGTTTGCAATCATGAGAGCAATATTGTCAGCATTTGGCCAACCCGTGGCCTCAACCGCGACAGCGATGTGCGCCAAAGGCATCGAATCGTCTTTGACTCGAATATCACTTCCAGTGAAGGGACAGGCCTTCAGTGCCGACTCGTCTACTGTTTCGTTGATATTTCCGAAGTGTTTTTCACACAATGCGACCAAATTGTTATGATCTACACCTCCAGCGCCGGCCAACACAAGTCTTGGGCCCCTGTAATGAGTGCTGATGTAATTCGTGAGGTCTTTGCGATTGATTTTCTTGATGTTCTCCGTCGGCCCCAAAATAGTCATTCCTAAGGGTGTCGACTGATAGGCCACAGAATGCAAGTGATCGAAGACAACCTCCTGGAGGTCAGTCTCCACTTCTTGCATCTCTCGTAAGATAACATTCCGTTCCCTTTCTATCTCTTCTGTCCCGAACTTCGAGTGCTGTAAAATATCGGCCAATATTTCCATTGCGATCCCGATGTCTTTGGACAGACATTTGGCGTAATAGACAGTCTGTTCCCGACTGGTGTAGGCATTCAAGTGGGCGCCCATATTCTCAATCTCCAGCTCTAACTCAGTCTGTGTCCGATGTGTCGTTCCTTTGAACGCCATGTGCTCTAGAAAGTGGGCCACACCGTTGGTCTCTGGTGTCTCATACCTACTGCCTGCGTCAATCCAGAATCCGACAGTACAGGTCGGAATTCCCGAGTCTTCAGTGGCCACTCGAATACCATTTGGAAGTACAGACACTTTGGTCTCCGGTATATTAACGATAGGCCTCTCACTGGTGGCCACCGATAGGTTGTGCGACAGTCGAATCGGTTTCGCTTTCAATAAATTTAATTTATTTTTAACGAAATGAGAACCAACTCTGAAGACACGATTTGCTGCCATTTCTGACGAAATGCAGAAAAATAATAACCAAAGAGTACGTCAATTGGGGAACAAATAAATTGACCCTCAAATCAATGAAAATCTTCGGAACTGAAGTTAGCTTTTATTTGACGTACTTTTCAAACGATTCAAAGCATGTCTTTCACTCTGAAGTAAACATAGATTTAAAAGTAATGAAAACTTCAGAGCAATTGAAAGTCAATTGTTATTAAAAGTACAATAATTGGTCCCCGAAATGGCCATCCAATCAAACGGACACTCAATTAGCGAGGATTTTATAGAACTGTGTTATAAAATGGCAGAAAAAGGCCTGTCTTCTGGTGAAGTGCCGGTAGGCTGTGTTTTTGTTTATTTCGGTGATGACCAAATGGGAACAGCTGTGGCCAGTGGTCACAATCGAACAAATGTGACCAAGAACCCCACCAGACATGCGGAGATGGAGTGTATCGATGCGATAGTTGAACAATTCGGTGCTGATCTTGGTCAGTTACATAAAGTTATGGCCGAAACGACAGTTTTGCTGACATTAGAGCCGTGTCTGATGTGTGTCAGAGCTCTGAGACTTCTTAGGGTTAAACAGGTTTTGTTTGGCGCTAAGAACGAGAGGTTCGGAGGATTTGATTCGGTATATAATGTGAGCGCAAGTCAACTGATATCGGATCCGATTCTCAATTGCTATCAAATGTTGTCTTCAAACAAATCCATTGAATTATTGCAACTCTTTTACAAACAAAGCAATGAAAGCGCACCAAAACCTCACAGAAAAAGACTAAAAACAGATCTTTAGTTTGAATCAACATTTTGTTAGCCATTCCTCGAATCAAACCAAAAGAATTTCAACAAAAAAAGGATGAGTTGCGGATCAGTATCAGATTGGACCGCATCTGACACCGATATTATATAATTAGTTAGACTTAACATCGTCTCCAACGCTGGTTACTCTACTAGAGCAAATACCTACTATTGTAACCGATACCACCACTGATGAGACCCGACAGCAGTCTAAAAGAGGGCATAACATTGGATTTGAAGCCAAAAGTCTTGTTTTTAAACTTTTTATTCATTCAATTATTGATTTTAGACCTGGTTTTCAAATAAAGTGTTTTTGTTTTATTGAAGACTTTTTTCAAAACAATTGATTTTATGTATTAAATGAGTTGAGAACAATATATGGCTGACCGGCGCAGCTTTTTTGTGCTGTTCTATTGGCCGCTAATGGCCACTAGCACTGGACTACTGGTGCAAAATAGTTGTCTTCAAGCATTTGTTATCAGTTTTAGTCTTGAATTTTGGATATTTCTAAAAATCTTAAAACTATTGTCAGAAAATATTTTGAAAACTTTTTGAAATTATCCGAATAGTTGTCAAACCAATCGAAAAAACATTTCATCAAAATTTGGAGTATAAATAAAAGCAATGTTTTGGTTATTTACTACACTCTACTCCCGATATAATGAACACGTTTGGTTTTGAGATATTGTTCATTATAGAGGGTTGTTCATTATAATGGGTATTATA
>JAQFXL010001423.1:0-12096 GCA_034693445.1 Edwardzetes edwardsi | reverse complement strand
CTTTGAATTGACTTCGTTTTAATAAAAGTTATATTTGTTTCAAATATAATGTGTGGAATATTTTGAACAGAGTTTGAGATCAGGCATAGTCTCGAATAGGTTTAATTACCGCCTTAGCAAAATAAATTGGCAAGTGAAAAATGATATCTTAATAAAACCATTCTTCTTTAACCAGACTAAATTGAATATCATATAATCTGATATAAACTTTGATCTAAACTAACCAAGAAAAAATTCAAGGATTCAGACTCTAAATTTTAGAGTAAAAATATTGACAGGTATTGACAGGTAAGAGTTGGGTCGATACCAGATTATCTGAGTTCAGCTGATCATTGCATTACTGACAGTCTTTATAAATGATTCTATATTTAAGTTCAAAAATCTTACCACTTTTGCGCAAATATTTTCATACAAAAAGCAACCATTTAATAGCTTATAATTTATTAACCAGCGATCAGCTAGCTCTTCCACAGATCAGAAGTGAAAAGATGACAGACCGAAAAGACCATTTTCGGGTTCAATCTAGTCTAATTCCAGGTTTTTCGGCATAATTTACTTTAAATCTAGTTTTCGCAGCCATTTTGTCTGTTGGGCCGCTTAAAACTCGGGCAGAGATTTTTCAGATATTTTCTTCAGATCTAGGGCTGATGATCCTGGTTATATATTTAAGTATTTTGAGATATTTTCTAAAACAAACGTTTGTAAGTTATAAGCAAAAGATGATTTAAAGAGCAAATGAAGCAAGAAGATATTGATTTGAAAATGTATTCGGTATATCATAAAAATTAAAGCCTTAAAGCCAGAGTCGATAACTATCTGTAAGTAAAGGTGAGTGAAAACAAAGCTTATTCTGAGTTTAATAATGGAGTATAAGATAAGTCTGTTTAACAGACTTTTTATTTGAAATCGACTGAACAAACATTGAGTTACGTGAGGGCACAGACAGCACTGCCAATAGAGTTCCCAAAATGAGGAGACAACACAGAAATGGAACTGAGTGGGGATGCCATTAAGCACTGCACAACTATTATGGCTGAAATAGTATTAAACAGAGCTCCGTCTCCGTCATGGGAAACAAAAGAGGAACCTCTGAGCAGAATATATCGTAAGTCACAAACATATATTGAGCGATATAGGAATGGACAGGTGCACCACTTTTGTTTCTTAGGTAACACATAGACTAGTTTGAAATGTCATTTCGCCATTTGTAACACTTTATGTCATTATAACCTCAAGCTATCAGAGCAGCTATTCTTTGAATTTAATAAACTAATCACACGAATTGGTTGTAAGCACCGCATAAAAAGATGAAAGAATTGATCACTACTGAGAACAGGTCGATAGCAGAGGTCTTACGACGAAAGAAAAACACGTTTGATTCGAATATAACAATACTAATGGAAAAGTATTCGCTCGGGGACTACCTCGGGTACATATACCTATTGCACACACATATGAATACAAACAAATAGAAGACATGGATATCATATGAATCAAAATTTTATCCAACATTTTCATTGAAATAATCGAATTCGTGATAAACAAAAGGAGTAATTTTGGAAATCATAAACAGAATAGAAGTCAAATTCAAACATTCACTCAATTTTCGCGCGAATTCTCAGAATTGAATAAATCAATGAATAAAAGTATTGTAAATATAATTTAGAGATAAGTTTTATTTTTTAAACTTAAACAACGAATCATTCATTAGAGAAATTTTCAGGTAAACAGTGGACCGAATGGATAATCAACAGATTTGACAATTATTGAAATGGCACTGAATTTGGGACAAACAAACAAAATGATAACAAATCGTTGTTCTTAAAGTTTGGTCCAATTTATTCTCTGATAAAATGACTGCTCTGGCAATGAATCAATGAAGATAAGTACTCTGACTCACTATTATTAACTAGTTTTATCAATTGAAGTAAGAGAGAGAGAGAGAGATATCTCCATTTTCTGCTTATTCTGAGGAATTTCAGTCAACACGACTACACTTATAAACTCACATCTAATCAAATCATTTTAAATGGAAGGTACTTTCTGTCACCAATTTGACTGCTCAGTTCAAACTAGTTAATTGACTAGAATTATGTCAATCTAGACATTGGTTTAATCGAAAATTGTATTCTTTGCTAGTCTTCATTCGAAATGTGGTACTTTTTAAAACTAGAATCAATTGAAACTAAAACATTGAAACACAGGAAAAGCTTTTGATTTATTTCTAATTATTTTAATTTGAAAATAAAGTTATGAATCGATTTTTATGCAAAGTATATAAACATGATTTTAGTCAGAAAAGACAGATCAGAACGGCATAAAGTAAGAGCCCTTCGTATTGATGCAAAGCACACTTTTCCAGCTCTCATCACAGGTCTGATTGATGACTATCTGTCTCGAGTTGACACTCAAGAAAATATTATTCTCTCAAACATTACTTTATATACGTTTAGTATTCTCTGAGCCGCAAATCTAAGCCAAAGTGCGGTAAACTTGGTAAATGTCAACCAATACACAATACAACTCATTTGATTCAGGCTCTCAATCAATGCTTTTTCCGTGATTCATATTTTGAGTCTTGTTATTTTCAAGGAAATTGGTCAACAAATTAATTAAATCGACAAATTAAATATCTTTCTTCTCATACAATTTAGCTGCCTTTTATTGAAAATTCAAATTGGTCAAGCTCAATCTTGAGAATTGAAATATAAATGGAAATTTAAACAAAAATTTTAATGATATTTTCAGCGTTTTAAATGGGCTAGCTCATCAAAGTTGAGCACTCATTTTCAATGGGATTATATTAAGTAATCGAATGATTGTCAGTGCAGTCAACTCTTGGCTCATAATTCGAGATAAATCGAATAAAATTCAGACAAATATTGCCAATTGAAAAATATCTATAAAATTTGATGGTTGACTCAAACCAGGGATGACCAAAAGGAGGGTCTAACCTAAATACGCCCCTGGGATTTGAAAATTTCTGAAAAACCACCTTCTTAGGATTTTAATTTTGTTTGGGAGGGGGTCTCTTAAATTCAACACTGCGTGGAGCTAAAATTTTTAAAAATTTAACCGCTTTAACTGGATTCAAACTATAACCCCCCCCCCCCTAAGGATCAAATGGATTGACCGTCCTTGTTCAAAAGACTGTAATGAGGTGAAAAATAAAGTATATTTCGAATTTTTTGCTTAAAATTTTTAAAGATATTAATGATAACTACCTTTCTCACATACTTGACACTTATATTAACAAAGTTAATTAATCTCCTTATTATTTTTCGTTTGAATCCTAGATCAGTTTGCTAAATCATTTTTCTAACAGAAAAATTAGGCTTTATCATTCAACCATGCTCAAACAAGAAATGAATCAATGAATCAATTTTACACATTCTTTATGGAAAATATTTTAATTGTGAAAAGTCTTAAGCGTCAGCTTTTGCTCAAATAGTCTACTCCTGAGACAAACTTTTCATTTGGAAAATTCACAACTTTTTCGATTTACTCAAAATTGTTTGCTTTTAAAACTCTTCTATAAAATATGATTCATAAACATAAGTAAGTTTTGAGGGGATTTCACAACACTTACCATTTAATCGCTTCGAGTGACAAAACAATAGTCTATTGAATAGACAATTGTTGTGAGAATTCTTATAATTCTTATAATTATAACTTAAAGTTCAAAACTATACTAAAGTTTGTAGTTTGTCTTCAAACGACTGCTACAGACTTTAATTCACAAATAAAGTTACGACGACTTTAAACGTAGGTGAAAATAATTTTATGTTCTTGATCAGTGGCCAAATTCACACTAAGTTAGCATTTTACCCGCACAGAAAACCAAGTTGAGTTTTTGATCGAAAACATTTAAATAGACTGTATTTAATCAAATGAGTGGAACATTTTTATTCAATTAAACTTATTTGTAAACAAGTACAATGAATTTGAATGAGTTCATCAAAGGAACTTGAATAAACAATAAAGTACACGGTCATAATTACAAGATATTTTACCCCATTATGAACTATTTGTAAATTTGGTCGACTATTTTCTTCATTAAACTTTTGATTTCACAAATTATTCAAAATATGTAGAATGGGATCAATAGTTACATTGACTCAAGTTTTCACAACTGATAACATCGAGTAAACAACGATATAATGACTTTTGCGTACAAACTCCTTACACGAGGAAAGAGTTAACAAATTGAACTCAAATCCAATCCTAAAACAATTTTCATTATTTGAGTTTCGATATAAATATTTCCATGAATTATGTGCTCAAAGTTTTGAAACAATGGTTTTGGCAAGATGCTAATTTTGCTCAAACCTATGCTCAGTGCTATTCGGGCAGCAATTTGGCGAAACAAACTTTAATCTCATTTGAAGTAAGAAATCATTGGTCTTGAAGTTTGTATTTTGGAACCATTAAGAACTGTTTGGAAATCTAAGTAATCATGTGATGCATACTTTGAGAAAAGGGCTCACCTTTTGCTGACTATCAGGTTTTCATTATTATTATTATATAAATAGTTATGGAATTAATGATTAATAGAAATGAATAAATGTTTTAAAAATAAAGAGAAAAAATTAAGTTTGAGTGTCGGTCCAAATATTTTATTCATGCAATTCTCTGGAGAGTCGTAGCCTCACAATATAGCCTTTCTTTGCCTTCAAAAGTGCATAAAATATGTTACCCGAGCGGTGTCTCGTTGTATGCCTTTTAAATATATGTTTATATTTCTTGGATATTGGTTTAGATCGTTGAAAGTAATGTTTATATAACAGAAACGCTCTCCAGGTATGCGAAAACAGTTTCATTTGTCTCATATTATAAAAGTAAACACAATCACAGAATTCCAACAAATAATATATGAAATTTCAATCCAAGTGAACAATCATTTCATAGCTAATCAATAATAACTTTATTTCATTACATAGTATTCGAAGTGAAAGTTATAAAAGCATTGAATTTATTTTCACAAAAAAATGTAACGAAAGAATCGAATTCTTGTAAAAGTCAAACCTCGGAGAGTTGCTCAGCATTTTGCAAAAGTTGTTCTCTCTCTCTCTCTCTCTCTCTCCCCTCTCCCTCTCTCTCTCTCTCTCTCCCCTCTCCCTCTCTCTCTGAAATTTATGAGAAATTTGGTTTTAAAAAGTCTAAAATATGAATAAATTGATGAAATATTTATGCTAGAGCTATCGAGTAGATGACTACACCTTTTTTGAAAAGGCTATTCAATGAAATCGTCCAAGAACCCTTTGTTTTTTGAATTGATTGAAATTGATTATCTTGGTAAATTCTCTACAAAAAGTAAGCTATTTCTAGTTTTATCGACTGAATTGGAGTGCATTTGATTTGATTAATATTAGACACGTTTACGATTCATATTTTATTCAATTAAATGGCAAACAATGAAATGATTAATAATTTGAGTAGACTTTCCTTATAATCGATTTCCGCGAATACGAAGAGAAATAGTTGTGAATAAATAAGTCAATTCATATCTCAAGCATTTAGAACTTGTTAACAACATTTAGATTAATTGACACCGGAGTTAAGGCTTGGCAATCATTACGGTTATCGTTTCCGTTTTGTGAAGTTCGTTAATTTTGTCGCCAATGCCTCTCTTATGAGCACAGATTCAAGAGATATACCGACTCTGTGTGTATTTAACATATTCGGACCCAAAACAGGTTAGTTATTCAACAAACTGTGAATTCAACGCTAAAAATTTGTATTCAAATTCATGATTCCCTATACCCTTCGAATACTTGCAAAAATATCTAGCTAAAATAATAGTATGTATGATTCGGTGATTTTTATTGATTTGTCTTCAATTGATTTTTGATCTCTAGGTTTGACAAAAGGATGACTTAAACGACTGCCAAAAGAAATGATAAAATTGTTGCAAACTATACACTCGGGTCTGTTGTAAATAATTTGTTATCAAACCGTTAGCGTCGATTGGAATGAGTGCTGAGGCGAACCTCAAATGGTTTGATCCATACAATGGTCAGCACTAAAAAATTAATGCTCACATCGTTAAGGAAAAACCACATAACAAGTCGGTATCTGTTCCGTCCCTCAGAGGACTCGTTTTACTTTTACCATTCAGCCAAAGACAAGACAATAAGTAACAAATTCAACGATCAAATGGATAGTGAATACAGAACTAAGTCTTCAATAAAGTGGTTCACAGAAAGTGTTTATGATTAGAGTGAACTCAGACAAGAAGTCCAACACATTGTTGTCTGTAGTAATCAAAAGCACTGCTAAAGCGCTGATACCTGAAAAGCTCAGCCAATTTCCTCTCACAAAGGATTTGTAGATCTTTTCATTTCCTGTTCATTATTGTCGAGCGACACCTCAATCCTCCTACAGATGACAAAAATGGAAAAGCCTTACACTCAACACAAAGAGCTTAGAGCCAAAAACGCTAAGAATCATAAGTTATTGTTCAGACAGATTAACAGCAATTTGAATTAACTCTTTAATCAATGATCAAGCTCATTCAATTGAAGTCCTTATTAGAAGAATTGCGAATTAAGAACAAAAGAAAAGTGAAGTCAATCGTCAGACATATGTTTTTCATTAATTATATGTCGCTTACGAACAAACTTATAAATAAAGTCAAAAGTGCCAAATGAACACAACTGCCTACTAGTGTATACGACTGCACAGGATGTCCCATCGCAGTCATATTGAAGAGATCAAGGTCTGATGGGGTGCGCTCAACAACACCGATAGCAGGTCTGGAAATTTCTGGCCGACCGATGAAACGAAGGCAATGATTAGTCACAGCAAACATATTCGGAATCAATTTCGCAAAGATGTAAAACTTTAGTGTTGGAGCAAAACTATTCGGTGCCAGACTTAGGTGAACACATGACCCATACATTCATTTAGAATAGTGTCTGAGTTTCTTGTTTTAATGAGCTCTGCCTTTAAATATGTGCTCAAATTCTTGGGTTATTTCACTCAAAGGTATTGCGTTTGTAAACAAAAATAGAAATAAAGAGAAGAGAGAAATGTGTAGTCGTTTAGTGTAGACGTTATTCCTTTCGTTGACTCAAAAACTATGGCATTGAGTTTGAGTCAAATAATCAAATAATATGATTAAAAGCATACGTTTTAAATGTCAATAAATGTGCTGAGCAAAGGTTGACAAACCGGAGTCACCTGGACTTGGGGGCGATCCGACCTCAACGACGGCCGAACGTTAACTGATTGTAAACTCATTTTCTACGGTATTTGTATTGCTTTGAAGGTATGATTGCTTAACGAAACGATCCATATATTGAATAACAAGAATAAAAGAAAGTGAGGCCAATAGTCAGCACAAACACAGCCTCATAGCCACTGCTGTACTCACTACTAGTTATGAGTATTGAGTGGCAAAGCTTTGAACAAAATCTGAGCGATTCTCGTAATAATAGGAGCAGTGAATTGCCTGAACAGGTCTCAAATGAAGGGACCGTTACAGCGCTGGTAAGTCTGTTGGGAGCAGACAGTCTCACACGTAGTGAGTCTATTGTGTTATTATAGCTCTGGTACTGTATTGTATTTTACAAGTTGAGTAGTTGTCTTGAAGCCCATGAGGCCCACCTGGTCTGACACGCGACGCACCGCTTGAAAAGGTGACCGACAGTACCGGCACACGACAATTCTGATTCACCTTTTAGGCGATTGCCTGAACACCTATTGTAGTGAAGCCTCACTCTCTCCAAAAGGGGATCTTTTTATGACTGACTGAGAGTACAACTTATTAAAAATGTCATTCCGTGTGATTCGAGATTTGCCAGTTCTCTAAACGGTATCCATTCTAACCACAGGGTGCTGTGCGGGGATCCTTAAAAAAGTGATGTATACCAAAAGCCCAGCTGCTATTCAATAGCCAAATCAGACCATCGAAAAGGACTGAAATAAAGGCCGAGTCGTTGGCTTCATATCCGTATATTATAAGTGAAATATACGGGCACTACATCTGCATCACTGCAGAAGCGCTCACTTTCTCTCTTAATAACTAACGAAATATTAATTCATAAATCATAAACACTGCTCACTATTGCAACTAAACTATTATTTCGGTCTGACTTATATACCCGTGCGATAACTGATTCATTCAGGTTTTGATTCTTGACTTTAATAAATCACTTTTGCCATCAAATTATCAAAATTATATTTAAAACATAAATAAGTCAAACAAATGATTGAAATTTTCAAATGACTCGCTTTAAAGAAAACAAATTTTTCGATTATTGACAAATCATATAAGAGGTTCTACCAGTCCTACCAGTGCTCCTATTTATTTCTATTGGCTTATTTAGCATTTTACTCCAACTCTTTTGCATAAGACTGCTCTCAATTTTGTGATCACATCACACATCACCTCAACAGCAAATATAAGACATTTTGTTTATTTTTAAGCAAATTTAACTCAAAGCCAATTACTTTACCATATGGTAAAGGAAGGGAAGGGGAGAGGGGAGAGAGAAAGAGAGAGATTTAAAAAAATATTCGAATATATGAATACATTTTTGAATGTAAATCAAAGGTAATAAATGAAAGAATGAGAAGACATCCCATAATATCCCATATAATCAAAAACAGAAATGTTAGTCAAGACATATGAAGAATTTGCTTTGAAATGCCGCTTATGGGCAACAAATATAAACCAGGTGCTGTTTCTTGCCATCATCTCAAGCATCGCGAAGATAGTAGTGATCATAGTCTAGAATTGCAATCATGAGTGCAGAATAGTGGCGGTACAGTGGACCGGATGTCACCAATGGTAGACTACAAAACATGCATACATTGAATGGCAGAGCTGTGTCTCATTTGTGTGACTCTTCGTAGGGCTGAGTAAGAGATACACACCTTCTCTGAGAATCATAACTTATCAGTAGTGATATGTAAAGTCAAGAGCCTCTATGTTAGCACAGCTATGATTAAGACAGACTGTGCTGTCGTTGCATTTTTAACACAACCTTAACGACCCTTTGCCGGTCATCTGGACTTTGTCAGCATATACTGGCTCTGAACCGAACCTCAAACTCAAGACTAGCTTTTCGTAGCCTTCAATTCATTTACCGAACCTTTTAGTGAATATTAGATTAGAAATCAATTTTATTATTACTTCGAAAACCACTAATCGATAACTTTTATATCAATTTTCCAAAACTTTATACATTTTAACAAAAGTTTGTTTCAAATATCTGTAAAAATATATGACTCAAACATATTTGCATTTTCGCATCAAATCATTGCAATCAATAAACAATCGGTTAATCAGTTTTTGAATAAATAATTAAAAACATTTAGGGCTCAAAATTTTTCGCAAATTCAAAAACATTAACCAAAATAATGAAATCAATGATCTAGGCTCTAGAGCATAATCGCGATTATTGACCAACCTTATTTTGCACTCTTTTATTACTTTTAAGAGAATTAGTTTTTGAAAATTATTTAAACAAAACTTTTTGTTTTGTGTCACAACTTATGAGTTCTTAAGAGAACTTCATAGAAGACAATGACTCGAGTTTTGAAAGTTTGAGACATTTATCTATTTTTAGCCTATATTTCAAACGCTTTTTACGTTATGGTTAAGCTATGGTTAGGCTATATATACCCTAAAAAAGATTTCTATGAATTCAATGAATTAATGCGTAAGTAATGAGAAAAAAGGTAAGACTTTCAGTACTTTTATCACATATTTTAATTTAATACAAAACTATTGATTAGTTCGCAAAATAGATAAGAAAGTTATAAGAAAGTGTCGAAAGACTGACCGTTTTTCCTCCTCGGGTTGGCCTGTTTCCTGCGCGTACACCTGAGCCCGATGTCTGCCATAAAAGCCATGCTCTCATGCTCTCAATGCTCTCATTTTCGATCATTGATTTACACAGAATAGTATGCAATGGATCGGCAAAAGAGCGACACAAACGATCCAACGCAAGACGGCTTCACTTAATATAAACGCAACCAAAAGCAATACTGTTTATTCAATTTTAGCTTGGGAGGTGGGGCCTCTCTGGCCAATAGCAGTCCTAATTATTGCTTGGGATGCAGACACCGCTGATGGCTGTGCGCTATCTATCCGTTCCCACAACAGTTAATTCATAAAAAAAACTTTGAATTTTTAAAATACTTTCTTAAATTGAATTTAATTTTTATAAAATATTCAATGCTTTTATTCAACAACTATTTGTAAGCTATAACTCAAAATTATAGAATAAGTGATACTGAAACTAGCAACTCTTGCCTACAATTCTTTACATTAATTGTGTCAAGGCACATTCCTAATTGCAGTTTGAGGCAAAGCTCTATTGTCATTCAGAAAACAATAGAACTATATTTAATGTTCAGATCTGGGAATAATAGGCCTCCTATTAGGGGCTTATTAGTACTCTTGACTGAGACTCTTAAAAATGAATTCTGTGTTCCAAATTATTTGACCAGTGCACAATATCACACAAAATAATGTTTCAACTAGATTAAAGATTAATTCAACTTTTGTTGCAAATCAAGTGATGTCTGTCAGCCATACTTACGTTCAATAAAATTAATGTAAAATATTTGAAACAATGAGATGAGCGACAAATTATCAATTTATTCGTTGACTCTATAAAGTATTGATCTAAATCTCACACCTGATGCTCACCAGTCAATTACCAGCAATAAATATTAATTTAATGGGAGGGGGGGGAGAGAGAGAGAGAGAGAGAGAGAGAGAGAGAGTCGGATCTCGTTTGTGTGCATTTCCTGTTGGCGTCATTCTATCTGTGAACTAATGAAAGTTTACGGGAATTCATAAATACTGCCGTAAATACACGTTTCCTGTATTTCAATCACTTTAAATAAATTAGGTATTCATTGCTGTCTTCAATTCATACAATTGCTGTCATTTAACGTACATTATATGCAATTTACTCGATATTTGTTATATGAGTTGAATTAATATTAACAACAATTCAACTTTTATTGCTTTTAATTAAGTAATCAATTAATTCATTCAATTATTACATGTTTTCCAAAAGTTTTTATTTGTTGAGTCCATTAACTCTGAGCCAAATTCATTCAGTTCTCTAATTAACTTCAGGTCAATTCAATTTGAATCAAATACAAGATAAATTTAAAAATGGTGATCAACCTAGTCATAATAATATTAGTTGACTTAAATTACGCCTAACTAACGTTCAGCCCTACCATTGAATTAAGTTATTAATTATATTAATTCTAATGTTTATATTATTATGAATAAGTCTAATATATAAATCTATTAGGAGCTGAGTTCGCCAAGTTGATTCGAATATTCTCAGCACATATTTAGGGTTTGTAAAGGGGGAGATCAGACCAAAATCTATACATTTAACACATATTTGCAGACGTGAATTCATGTTTCCACTTCTGAAAACTTGAGGTCATTAATTGATAACGTCTTCAAGAAAAAAAGTTGCATTTTCTCCATAGAAAAGCTCTTGAATTGTAAAATCCAAAGTTTCTTAGGTGCTATACACTGGAGTGCCATTATAATGAACACCCTATATAATGAATTTTCCTTTATAATCAACAACTTGTCGATTCCAAATCCACTTCAATAGACATCAATTTAAAAAGAAGTCCACAAATGGGACGCTTTGATTAATTTAATAGTTAAATAAGGTTTTAAGTTAAACCAATAACCACTCTATTAACCACTTTATATACAAAGTATAAAAAGATCAAAACTTGAGGAATCAATAGATTAGCCGAAAATTTCACTTGACCCTACTCATCTTTTATTCTAAGATTCTTAATATACACAAACAGTCTTACCTTACTTCACCTCACTCAACCCAACCAAACCTAACTATTTACAGGGAAATATAAAACATTTTCAAATACCCTTTCAATAGCAATGGAAATCTTAGTACTTTATGCCTTAGAGATTATTGATCTTGATACTTGATCTTCAGAAAACATATTTCATTTTCATAATGTTGAGAAATTCTCAACATATCTTTGAAACTATTGTTACTTATTATTAAAACCGTTGTAAAAATTTTCAAAAAATTTTGAATAATAATAATAATGACTTTAATGGTTAAACTCAAT
>JAQFXL010001422.1:0-12100 GCA_034693445.1 Edwardzetes edwardsi | reverse complement strand
GATCTTCAATCTCTATAATCTCATTATTTTTTGGCTCAAATGGGATCAGACGCTGGGGTTATAGCCATTAATAGGCCACGACTTGAATAGAATATATATAAAGAATGTGATTAAAAACCCCTTAATTTAAATCAAAAAACTGATTGTATTTGTGGCACAAAAACAAAATTAAACGAATGAATGGAATGTCAATCAAATGAATGAAAACTCTTTTCTTTAGAAAAATGTCTGCAATTGAATGATATGACCACACATTTCGAAGAATCAAATCACTTGATATTTCTTTTTAGATAATTTCAGAAAACAGTCTAATTTTGTGAGTAATATATTAGAGGCACTAATCAATCAGTCGTCCGCAGAACCCGTTCCCCTCTTTACTCTTCTCTGTCTCGGCGATTGTCGTACTTTCGGTGATTTATCTGAAGTGAAAAGCAATGTAAAGACAAATAAGAGATGACGGCATCGATGGCATACTCAGCGAATCGAGTGTTTCCTGAGGTAACCAATCGTAGTCGACATCATTGGGATTAGAGGTTCCCATTTCTGTTTTGTGTTTGGATAGACTCAGGTGCTTCTTCTGCAATCAATTGATTCAGTCATCAATTATCTCTTAAATTAAATTCATGTCTAGACTCACCCCAAATGAGACAAAGAATTGTTGGGCGCAGACGATGACAAGGACGACAACAGCTGCCAAAAATACGTATAAGAAAAAGGTTTCGCCGTCTAATCCTTCGTCCAATTCAATGATATTAACCGTTTCGTTAAACACTGCGTTCAGGTATTGGTTTCCGTCCTTACGATTAGATTTTGATTAGTTTTTGTCGAATCAAAACGTATTTAAAACAATTATTAGAATACTTACGGCGTCCCTATAGAAAAGATTGACAGTAAAACCATAGGGTCGGGTACTGAAGGCCTCATTCACGAAGAACTGATAGGCGAGAGTCACTTCTTGTTTAGGTTTAACTAATCTGTTGAAAGCGATTGCCGTAAACTGAAAGACAAATACAATAATTGATTACATATTCAGACAAAATGTCAAATAATTTAAAAACATTTTGCAAATGAAAGCTGAAGTCTTGAGCGTATCTGAACGAGGCGTCCATTGAGTCCACGATATAATCTTTGGTACCTTTGTTGGCGAAACCGACCAAAAAGTGGACTTCTTTTCCGGCCGGAAGTTCTTAACGAAGACATCAATTTTGGAATTAAATTTTCAATAAATTTAACACAAAATAGAATACCTGAAGAGGTTTGCGATGGTTTTGTGAACAGAAAGAATGAGTTTATGTCAGGCGATGACTTCAACTGAACCGTTTCTGTCTCTTCTTCCTCTTCTTCTTCGCCGGTCTTCAAAACATCACTGTCTTCAACGTTGGCCTCTTCTTCTCCTTCGACAACGTCTGCATTTGGTTCAGGATTTACTTCTTCTGCAGCATTTGCATAGAAAGAGTTGGAAAGTCCTGCAAAAACAAGTCATCGATGGTTTAGCACAAGATATAAGAGCCGATAAGTGGATGGTTTAAATGCCACGTAAGCCATACTAAGACTGCAAAACTAGTCTTAAATACCGTTTTGTTGCAAAATAACAGCGATTGGTATCACAAGTAAGACAATAAGAAGTAATTTGTGAAACATTTTGTCGTTTCTTCGGGATTTTAATCACTTATTTGTGGAGAAAATTAAGAAAAATTCAAAATATGTTTAAAACACTTTTAAAGCATTGTTTTTCAAAACGAGTCCAAAAGAAAAGAAATATTTGAAGTAATCATTGAATCAGTGATTCAGTGAATGTCAGCCTCACAGCAGTCAGCAGTCAGTGCTATCTATCGCTCAATATTTCACTCAATTTATTCAATTTGTTTACAACTTATTATTAATGTCCTGACATTAATCTTCGGTCATGAGTTCCATCGAATGGCCATCACTTCTGAATCGATTTGGCGATTCCAATATTAAGTGGAGGATTGGGTCTAAAGTGATAGTTCCAACCGTTGGTCTGATCAGCAAATTCTGGGCGCAATGTCTGAACTCGACTCGAATTCACAATCATTTGGTTCTTTTGGACACTTTGGCCAAACACTATAACAATAAGAAGAAGCGGCCGCTCATCACAATCTCCAACCATTCTTCGTGTTTAGACGACCCGTTGATTTGGGGTCCTTTGATTCCTCTCAAATGGCAACTCAATGCCAGTCGCCATCGGTGGTCGGCTGCGGCTCAAGAGATTTGTTTTACAAATGCGTTATATTCTTTGTTCTTTTCGATGGGAAAAACATTTCCTATAATTCGAGGCAAAGGTATATATCAACCGGCGATGGATTACGCTCTGGATTTACTCAGAAACGGACAGTGGATTCACTTCTTTCCTGAAGGAAAAGTAGTGGTCACTAACAATGAGACTCAAGTGGTTGGCTCTCGACTGGACACAGGTGTTAATGTGACTGAAGATGTTGAACAGGAAATGAAGCCATCGTACGAACTGAAGTGGGGTTTGGCGCGACTCATATTAGATCACGTCTTCAGCGACAACACCTGCAATGAAGTAGAAGTGTTGCCATTCTATCACATAGGAATGGATAAGATTCTGCCCACAATAGAGCCATATATTCCATTAGTCAACAAAAGGACCACATTCTTCGTCCGAGAGGACGGACCCATACTTTTTGACAAAAAGTTTTTGTCGACTCTTATTGAAGACATCTCGAGTGTCGGCTCTGAAGAGAAACGAATTAAAATAATGCGGTTTTTTGAGACTGAAATCAATTGTCTTAAAACCAAAGCAATAAAACTTCACAATAAAAGCGATTAAACAAAACGAAAACACTTTAAATAATTAGTGATATTTTGATTTAATGAATACTAAAACTGTTATTAAATTAATTCAAAATTTATTGAAATTAAATAAAATGATTGGAATATACTTTATGTACAAAATATTAGATAAATATAATGTTATTAATAATTATATTCTGTTTTAAATTAAATGCAATAAAATTTTAGATTCGAAACAATATTTCAAATCAAATGAATAAATAAATTAATGATTAAATCAATAGTCGTTTGAAGGCATTCACAATATTATACATAATTCGTGTCAATAAATAAACGGATCACTCATTTTAGTGAATATTAGTTGTGGTCAACAATAGTTTTGTTGACATCTCTTCTTTGTTATGGTCGGTGTCGTCATCGTCTTCCATAGAATTGGTCAGAATAGGAATCGTAGGATACTGTATGCCATCGATTGTAACAATAGGCGGAAAAGCGCTTCCAATATCTACCGGCGCTGTAATGATTTCGATGTGAGCGGTAGGTATGTTGTCATCGATTCCGTCGTGAAATTGAAACGTGAATTCACTGTTTGACGAGTCTTTTGGGGTCATAGCGTCTGAATCGCCCAACACTGCGGTTGTGAGCGTCGCGTTCACATTAGACGGCTTTACCTTTGCTTTGGTCACTGTCGTCGTCGTCGTTGTGCTAACACTCGAAGTCGTCTTCTTCATAGTTGTCTTTGCTTTTGAACTTTTCTTAGCCTTTGGAACGCAATTATTGTCATCTGAGGTGACATTTAGAACACAGGAATGCTTTTTGAGGTCGTGTTCAGAGGCATACAAATGGCCACAACTCTGACAGTCGAATAGAGTTATGAAATCGCTTTTGTTTAAGGAAATGGAGTTCGATATAGAGGTGGTATCCGTTGTAGTTTGGCTGATTTCATGAGCTTTTTGGTGTTCTCGAAGGTGTGCCCGGCGTGAGAACGAACGCAGACATACATTGCACTAAACATTCAGTCATTAGAATCTGAATGATTGAGTGATACAACAGACCTGATGTGGTTTAATGCCTGAATGCGTTAACAAATGAGCCTTCAGTTTGTCGGGTCGGTTGAACTCTTTGGGACATCCGGTATGTGCTTTGAACGGACATTTGTACCTTTTGATTGGGTCGTGGACCAGTTTATGGCGCTTTAGTTTATCCCTTCGATTGAACGCCGCCTCTGAAAAAAATTTATTCAATAAACTGATCGTATGTTTGGCTTCACTTCAATACTTACGGCACAGATTGCAAGCGTAGGGCTTCTCTCCTGTTTTGCATTGAAAAAGAAATGAAAATTAGATTAAAGTTTGTGACTCTAAAACAATTAGCCCTCAAAACACATCTTAGAAACAATAGTTGAGATTCAGTTTAAAACCGAAACTCTAATCAATAATAAGATTAGCGAAGAAAAGGGCTAATCGTCTCAAATGGTTGTAGCAATCGATCAAATTTTTCATTAAAAATCTATTCAAAAATAATTTTATTGAATTATTTTCAATAATATAAGGCTTCGGAGGAAAAATTTGATGGTTTGCCATAATTTTGGAAGTGTTGACAACAGACCCGTATGAATGACTAAATGGACTTTCAAATAATTGGCGGTTTTGAATGTTTTTTGACAGTATTCACAAATATGCAAATTTGAGCCGTGAGTCAGTAAATGGCGCCGCAAATAACGCTCACACGGAAACACCTTCTGACAGGACTGACACGGGTAATGGTGTGTTGAAGTGGCCAAATGGTGCTCAAGTGCTGCCGGAGTCGTGTATTTATTGAGACACTTCTGGCATCGAAAATATCTGAAATCAAGTGTCAGAAAAGGACACAAATATTGTTAGCAATACAGACCTCTGTCCGGTTCGAGAGCCCTGGTTTGGGTAAAGAGAGTGTGAGTACTGGTGTACTCCCAAATCGTATAACGAACTAAAAGTCTTATTGCACTGATGGCACCGGTATGTCATTTCTGTTTCATGACTTTGGATGTGTTCGAGAAAGGGCTCCAAATCAGAGAACATTACACCACAGGAGCTCTGAATGCATT
The DNA here is from genome assembly GCA_034693445.1 of Edwardzetes edwardsi. NCBI lineage: Eukaryota > Metazoa > Arthropoda > Arachnida > Sarcoptiformes > Ceratozetidae > Edwardzetes > Edwardzetes edwardsi. The sequence goes on along the minus strand of JAQFXL010001422.1, from coordinate 7,236 downwards.
TATAAACTTTCTCTCGTTTGTGAGACTTCATGTGACTCTTTAGCTCAAAATATGTCTTCCCGTTATAGGGACAGTACGGACAGACATAACTGCTATCAATAGAATTCTTAATTTGGGGTTCTGTTAAATCATCGATTTTGTCTTCAATTTCAGGCATCTCCTCCTCTATACTTTTATTAACATCAGAAGATTGAGGCGGCAGAGTGTGAGCCAAACCGTCGGGCCATACCTTATGTGTTTGCATATGTTTTTTGACATTACCTGTGATTCACAAATCATTATCTTTTTGATTAACAAATAAGTCAAATATGAGGAATGACTTACTTTTCTGTGCGAAAGCTCTGCCGCAGACTATAAGAGTTGAAACCAATTAACAAAAGAGGAATAAATTGAGCGGTAATTACGTACCGACGCATTGATAGGGCTTTTCTCCGGTATGACATCTGATGTGTTGCTGTAAATCGAAGTTCTTATTGAAACTGCGATCACAGAAATTGCACTTTAATTTAGCTGTTCTTTTAGGTGACGAAGGATCAGATGGATTAGAGTCAGGAGTATTAGTGGACACACTTTTGATGACACGTTTGCGGCTCTTATGTGCAGAGGCTTTGAGATCAGAGGAGGGCAACACATGTATGGCTGCATCTAATTGTTTCTTTTGTGAATTGTTCGCCGACTTGTTTTGGACATCTTTTGGTCTAATTTTTGAGACAATATTAGTATTGAGAGTTAACTTCGATTGAGTGACAGTCGGAGCGATTGGCGTCAGATTTGATGTCGAGATTACTGTAATCGGAACGGAATTGTTGTTCGAAAGTGGATTTGGCTGAAGATTCAAAACAAAATTCGATGGAAGTGTCACCGAAGAGGTATTTATTGAGCTATTGTTTGATGTATTCGATGTCTGGACTAAAAAAGGAGTCGAAACTAAATTATTGAGGAGAGAGACGGGAAGGTTGAAAGTGTGGGTATTTCCACCACTAGAGGTCTGAATCGAATGATTTGTATGATTATTGGAAGAATCAATTGTCGGCAAAACAGTAGATAACGTATCGGTGGCACAGCTTGTCGTCAGTGAATGATCTCCAGTCATATGAAGAGATGATGGGCTTATTGTTGAGATATTGGCTATGCTGTGCTCAAGGCTCGAAGTAAGAGTCAAGAGATCCAATTCACTTAATATCACTCCACCAGCTATTGTCGGAAGAGTTGGAGACGTCGGAAGTGATAACTGAGAGCTAAGTGACTGACAATTCGATGGCTTTAAAGTGATGGTTGTCTGAGGGCTTGACTGCGACAACTCATTCGAAGCATTGGTCACTCCTTTACGGCCGCATTCTTTCTTATGGCTGACAAAATCAGTCAGAACTGAGAACTGATGTTTGCATTTCCCGCACTGAAAGACATCTTCGTCTTCCACTTCTGTTTACATATCATAACAGAATAGTTGTCAAAAAAGAACAGAATTTGAGAAAAGAGTTGATTTTTACCATTGTTTGAAATATGGGTCGAATTCAAGGCTTCGGAATCATTGAAGAGTTGCTGTACCGCCAAAACTGTCTGATTATCAAAAGTCGGAACACCTGTCAGACCAAACATTTACCGTTAATTTAGTAGCAATTCTGTGAGGAATTCCAAAATGAAGGCCAATTGAGTAGAATCTACATGTACTAGCAACTAGACCATTTAACTCAATCATTCAGCTAAGCAAGAATATTGTTTTGCAGTGTAGCTATTATATTGTCTGGTTAGACAATGTTATCAATATGATCATGTTCAAATTGAGCAAAACTAATATTATTGGCCTAAAAGAGAAAAATTCAAATCATTTTATCAATTGTTTACATTAAAAAACTTCAAAACAAAATTTAAATCAAATAAAAGTAAAAATACGTTTTCATAAACTTTTTGGTTGTTTTAAACTCAGATTTGTCTCATTTGTAAACAATGATGACATCGATTTGGGGTATATTTAAGTATAACGTTATTTGTGAATATTTGATTGCAAACAATGTTTGTCTGTTGAGGCCCTTAAACCTGAACTCCATTTTTTTCATTTAATCCAATGAAATGTTGAGATTACCTGAACTTAAGTCTGTATCCATGGCTGTCACCATTCGACTGATCCTATTTGCGAAATGAAGTCAATCGGAACCGAAAATTGAATGATTGAAGTAATCATTTCTTCCAATAAATGGTAGAAATGTTAAGAAACTGATTCATTGTATTTGATTTAAAAACATTGTTTTCAAATTATTTTATACGCACTTCAGGCAAACCCACCGATTGGTTGATCGCAAACACAAATTTCGTCCAAACATTCAATTCTTTAAAATCTTTATTAACTATTCTATCAACAAATGTTGGTTTTCATAGACATGAATATAAAAATCAAATAAATCTTAAAACTATAAAATTCAAACATTTTCTGTTATAAAGGATTTTAGTTTAGTTTTGAATTATTCGAAGTTTCGGTCAGATATGATATCTAATGGAAGACTTGCAAATGTCGGCGCCTTTAGAAAAGATTGAGTTGCTTAACACTATTTGGAAGCTTTGTTAAAAAAGGGATGAGTTATCTTGATGATTTTCCAATGGAAATGTCAATCAATCGCATCCCCCTAACAAACCGCGTCATTGAACAGCAAAGCAATAAATGAAAAAGAATGTTAGAAATGAAACCGTTTTCTCGAAATTCATTTGTAATTTAGAATCGATTTTATAATTTGTTTTAATTTTTAAACTTATACTCAAATGTATTGTCAAAACATGTTTTTGAATCAAATAAATATTATTATTATTATTATTATTATTAAATACACACTAAAAATGTTACTAATTTTTCGTTACAATAATATTGAGCAATGAGAGGACTTGCTAGACAATAAGGTTGGAGGACCTGGTGCGCTTTGTTAGGCTCTTTCACTCATCTTTCAAAACTTGTTCCTTAGAAAGTTTTTCTTCGCATCTTGCACAATAATGTGTCCGATTTGGACACTACTCATACTTTTAATCACTTTAAATATGTGAGCATGTTATGGTGAGATGATCATGGTGAATTAGGATAGAAGACGAGGCAAAATAGTTGCAATTCTCGATTCACAATAAAATGTGAGAATTGCGGCAAACAATTGAAAAATCTTTCGATTTATTCTAAACTTTATTTCTATTGATTTTGGATTCAAAACAATTTCAAAATATTTAACAAAAACAATATTTTGAGAAGAATTCAAATAATTGTCTTTTAATGGCAATTATCAGCGGTTATCACAGAATCACTATTTGAAGGAATGGCTTCACTATTGATTACCAAAAGAGTGTCCCCATTATTAGTCTGACCGATCGGAACGTATGAAAATAAACGCATTGATTGCGGCAATTGATAGACCACTTGACCCGATTCTGTCTGAGTGGCCACTAATCGCAACGGTTGGTTTGGATCCTCTATTTCTGTAACAGTTATAGCCTTTTTCATGGGACGGCCTCTTTTTGACTGTCCCAGTGGTGGTCGTAGAGATCGATTGTAGGAATGATCAGCACTCGACTCAATATTGTTATGCATTAGTCGACGATAGAGATGACTATTGACTTCAACCATATTATGAGTGCTTTTTGTCGAACTCTTTCCACTCGTTTCCACTTCTAATTCTAATTCTTGTGGTTCTGTTCGTTCTTCGATCACTTCTTCTGTTTGTTTTACTTTTTCAATGGTTTGTTGATTGGAATGGTCTTCCCGTTGCAACTCCAGTATAGCGAGTGCAGCGCCAGTAGTGGGCAACAGATCCTTATGGTGGCGGACGTGACTCCGCAAAGAATCTTCTCTTACAAAAGAACAGTCACACAAATGACAGGGAAATATAGTCTGACAATAAGCTCTTCCTTTTTGTTTGATTCGAGAATTACTCGTATTTTTGGTGCTGTTCTTCTTCTTTCGGTCGATATTCAACTGGTAATCCGGATGTTTTTTCTTTATGTGTGTCCGCAGATTACAGGCCTGACGACATGTATATCCACAGACACCACATTCGAATGGCTTTTCATTTGAATGAATTCTAGGAAAAAGTTATTTGAAAATTCTGGAAATGAATTAATTCTCAAACCTCATGTGATTATTGAGTGCTGATCGCGAGGATGTCGTGTAATTGCAATGATCGCAACGGAGAGCCTTTGCGTTATGTTCCCGAATGTGTTGTTGAAGCAGACGTTTGGACGGCGCCACGAATTGGCACTCTTTGCACGTCATTTGACTCTCATTTGAATGATTGAGTTTGTAATGCATTCGAAGGTTTCCTTTGATCGCAGACTTATAGTCGCACTGATCGCAAACAAACGGCTTTTCTCCTGAATATTATAACAATTAGTTCTCTAATAAATATTTATGGACTCAAAACTACACTTAAGTTATAGAGTTAAGACATTCCAATGATTGACACAAACAAAGGGTTAACACCAACCTGTGTGAAGTCTTAAATGACGCTTAAGATCAGAATTGATTTTAAAAGAAGCCGGACATAAGAGGCAGCGAAAGGGAGCGTCGCCTGTCAACAGAATTTGTTTAATAACCAGAAAGTTGTTGAAAATTATTTGTCAGTCAATGTAAACCTGTGTGGGTTCGCAAATGAACCACTAATTGACTTGAGTTACGACTTGCATATCGACATAATTGACATTTAAATGGGCGGTCATTGGTGTGAATCCTTTTATGCTTTACTAAACCGCTTCTATCGATGGACGCATATGAACCTGGAGTTTAACAAAACATCGCATCAATCGTTTTGAATAAAGAGGACATACATTGATCGCATTTATATGGCTTTTCTCCAGAGTGTGATCTTTGGTGTAATTTGAGTTTATCGGATCTGTTGAACATTCGGTTACATTGGGAGCAAGTAAATGGCTTTTCACCAGTGTGAATTCTATCAACAAACAAATGTCGGTTATTTTGCAAAGTTTATTGATCACAAAGTCGATCTACACCTGAAATGTCGCTCCAAGTCTTTGAGATAAGATGTGGTGAAGGAACAGAGGTTTGCATTGTACTGACACTTGTATTTGTGTTTCTTATTCTTCTCAGTCATCACTTCTGAATACGAATATTGAGTTCCAGTCGACGAACGAACCGAATGTATGACATTCGAGACAATCGATTCGTTAGTGATTTCGTTGTCATTGATTTCAGTCTCAACTACTGGAACCGATTCAATTGCATCGCATCCAACACTTTGTTGGCTTTCCTTCGATGTATTTTGAGTTTCATTTGAATCTTTTTCGACGACTTCGTCGTTAAGCACAGAATTTTCATGAATTGCTTTTAATTTGTTTTGTTTGCAGTTATTTTTCTTTCTTATATTTGAATAAGAAATGCAAAAGTTTTAAATTCAATTAACAAAAGTTAATAATACCTTTGAACTTTTTCACCTCTCTTTTTGGACTCTTTGTGACAAATGCTCTTTGATTTGCAGATTTTCTTGTGTTCAACAAATGAGTTAATGTTATGAAACTCTTCTCTACAAACACCACAAATATGGATGTCTTCCAACTCCTCTGCAATTTAGAAATCATTTCATAACTTTGATATTCAGTCAATAAATTGCTTTAAAAGTATTAAACGCTAATAAAAAAGTGATTTAATAATTTGATGCAATTAATTGTGAGGTAAAACTCAAAAGAGTACATATTGTTGACAATTTATTGGCATTTTATTACCATGTTCAATCGAATTGAATTTATCTTGATAATTAAAATTATAAGCCGCACAGTTTGAGATGTGATCGATGCAAACATTGACCCCTTTTTTATCCAATTGAATATCGAATAAAAATTTAAAACATATTTTAGAAAATAAATTAAAAATATTTTTATTTCAATTTCTAAAGACTTGAATAACAAAACAATAATTGAATCCTAAGAAGCGATTTGTCGTTCAATGCGTTCAATAGTTTTTCTGTTTAAATATCGCTGTCTTTTGTTGACATAAAAAGCACTTATAATCGAAATCGAAAACATAATTAATTCAAAGACCCAGAAGTTATGTTCAGATCTATCGCACGAACGATAGACTAAACCAATTGTTTTGCATTCAATTCGTTGTCGAAACCCATTTGGTTGACAGGCAATCAACTCTTGAGAAGTGATGTCTGTTTGCGGACAACTCTGACAATCGGACAGCACTTTGAAGGTCTCGTATCGCCAACACTTAGACTCAGTCTTAAGATTTTCGTTTTTGATTTCATTTAATTGACTCGAATTCAAACTATTGTTCAAAGTTTGGACTGAATTCACATTTGCTTTACTGTTATTTTCTATGGGTTTGAGTGGTGAGGGTTTGTCCACATTATCGGTCAATACGTCTTCCAATATAATTATTATTATACAGACCATAATAAGAATGACCACAACTAAAATCATTCGCCGAGAATTGAATAATTCAATCATTTTTGTCGATTGTTTTCATATAAAACTTCAAAACAAGATTCAAATCAAATGAAAGTAAACATACGTTTCGATTAACTTTTTGGTCGTTTGTCTCAGATTTGTCTGATTTGCAAAACAAGTCAAACACTAAATGTCATCAAATTGGGGGTCATTTGTGTATAACGTTATTTGCGATCAATTTATTAGTCGACGCAAACAGTTGAGGCCCTTAAACCTGAACTCCATTTTTTTGATTAAATAAACTAAAATCTAAGCCATACCTGAGCTTAACTCTGTGTCCATCGCTATAACCACCCGATTGATCCAATTTTGGAATCACAGTAAGTCTTGTCTGAAATTCTTTTATTTCGAATGAAATTCTTCACTAAATTTGCAAAATATTAAACAAATAACTATTGACTGCAATGAAAGCAAAACATTTTCAAACACCAAATGCCTTATTTTTTTCAAAACATTGTATCGAATATTATTTTATGCGCACTTCAGGCTCACGCCCTCCAAATGAGCGCTAAATTCAAAAATCAAAGAAATTGTGCTTGCACACAAATATCAGAATTTATGATTCCAATTACGAAGAAATTAGAATATGAAAAAGAATATCGTGTGCCCTGTCTTGTGCCCTCCCTGTCGTGTGTCGTCCCCACAATTGCACAAATTGTAGGATTGCTGTTGTGTTGAAAATTGAGAATTTTAACCAATACAGTCGAGTGCCACTATAATGAACACTCTATATAATGAATTCTCCTTTATAATGAACAACTTCTATATTCCAACTCCACTTCAATAGACGTTAAAACATGT
>JAQFXL010001421.1:0-12105 GCA_034693445.1 Edwardzetes edwardsi | reverse complement strand
GTCATTTGTATGGTGTTATTGATGAAAATTGTACCAAAAATATATTACATTGTAATCAAAACATAATACATGATATCATGAATGGATCGCAACATTGCATCAGATTTCTTGACCAATCGCTGGAGCGATAGAATTGTTTCGGGATTCCCTCGCGGGAACAGAATCAGAATCAATGGGAAACTCAAAATCGCAAATTTTTCGAAGGCTTATCAATAATAAGTTATCAGTAATGTGTTTTCTCCTTGATAAGTTATAAATGAAAGCACATCTCTTTGTTTTCCACCAATTTCTATGACAACAGATTCTGTTTGACTTAACATAAACTGATAGAAGTGATTACAAACATGTCTTTCCTACACTTTGTAGTCATATTTGTCACTCAATCGTATTTGAAATTTTTCATTTTTGCTCAATTTTTCATACTATTGTTCAAAGGTTAGATATATTGAATTATTAGCATGACTAATTATTGATTTGATGGACAGGTTGGACGTTTCCATATAGAAATGCCATATTCTGGGCTGAAGTTATTCTGTGTATAGTTATAATAGGACTTCAATGCTGTGCATTCGTATTGTCCCGAATTGACGAACAAATGTTTAGTCCAATTGTATTGATTCCGAGTATTATTGGATTAATTTATGGCATTCTTTGGCAACAATTCGTATTAAGAATTGATGTCATAATTAACTCGATTTTCATATTTTTTCAAACACTTTATATTTTCACTTCTTTTGTGAAATAAATATTTTAAAATTCAATTATTTTAATCAAGCATATTTTTCACATCTATTCTCAGCAAGGTCTTTCAATCTGGCAAATTATTAGAAATTTCAGCAATGATCCAGGTTACACAGATTCCGCCGACAAAATTACTGATAGTTGCAAAACAATAAACATTTAATCGATAGCATTGCGATAGTTATCGAGTCTAATGAGTTGATGAATAAAATTTTAATAATTAATCAATTATTCAATTATAAAGAGAAATAAAGTCATCTAATGATTAGTCGGCAAATAATTGCAAAACTCTTAAAACCGATGTTCGTATGACTGTGTGTGTGATGTGAATGCCCTCAATGTGTCAACACTGCAATCATTGCCAAACATTGCAGATAAGAGACCAAAAATATATTTCGATTCATTCAAAAACAATGTAATCGAAGTTAATTTTATTTGATTGCAATTAATTAAAAACACAACTAATTATTGTTTTGCAGTAATAATTGAAAATAAGTCCAAAATAAGGTCAATGCTATCAATTGTATCACTTATTTGACACTTTATAATAAATGAATGAATCGAATGCTTATTATTATTGAATGTTGTCTTTGAATGAATACCAGTTTTGTTTTGGTTTTGATCGCAACTCATTTGCAGCTATGCGTTGACTAATCGCTAATCAATTTATAAACAAAATACAAAATCATTTTTCTTCATTTAAATCAATCAAATGACAAACATCTACCTTGATCAATATCGGTGTCCATTAAAGGTCTGTTTTTTCATTCATTATTCTGTTTGTATGTTAAGAATTTGTATAATCATGGTCGTTACTTAAATTGAACTAGATTAACCATCTTTCTGACCAATTTGTCGGTTTGGCCTTTAGTTGAATTAAATGTGATTTAAAGGCAATGGTTTGCAATCGATTTTTTGATTTTTTAAAGGATTTGCTCTTAATTTCAAACCACTACCGAATTGACTCAATTGAGGCTCAATTTTTTCAATAACTTATTTGAAGAGAGGGTTGAACTCAGCATTCAATTGATTTTTCTCGGAGTAGTTTTTTTTAAATATCCCTGAATACTAATTTAAGCCAAAGTTGAAACAATTTATACATAATTTAAATTGTGATCTAAACTCACAATCCATTGAAACGGCGTTTATATTGCGTTCAATTGATTTTTTTGACAAATTGATTGCTTTTTGTCACTGTTTACCCAATCAAATATTATTGGAACATGCATCTTTTTACCAACAACTTGAATCTTCAGGTTTATATTGTCAGGTAATTGGTTTCTTATGAGAAAAGTGTGATTAATGGACTCAATCTAAAGTCATCGTAAATAACATCAGCGTTTGAATCCTAAATGTGAAAATAGAAAAATAGAGCCCCAGGGTATTAACCACTAAAAAGGTCCTATGAATGAGAAAAATATAGCTCGACAATTGATGTCAATATGCATTTGTGCCCTTCTTTACAGCTGTATTTCAAAGTTGGATAACCTTTAGATTGTGTTTCAAAATAATTTAAACAATAATTGGTTTTGTATTCAATTTTTTAATGCTTTCATCACTTTATTTGAAAAAAATATTTTGTTTTTATTTATTTCTTTTGTGGTAACGGAAGCGGAAGTCTCTTGCGTTTAGGTTTGGGTTTTTTCTCCCCCGTATGGGTCCGCATATGGTTTTGAAGTTCTTGTTTCTCACAAAAAGTCTTATTTTCACACAATTCGCACTTAAAGGGTCGTAAACCTAAATGATTGCGTCGGATGTGCTGTCGATTTAAGACAAATTTAGTTTTTGATTTGTTCCCAAAAGTGTACTCACTTTCAACATATTTGGATACGAAAAGAATTTTTGACTGCAATGCGAGCACTGAATACAAATAATTATTAGAATTAATTAATTGAAACATTGAGTCAAACCGTATGTCTCTTCTCTCCCTTGTGATGATCCAAATGGAGCTGTAAGTTGGAGCGGCATCTAAAAGTCCTTTCACATAGAGTGCATTGAAACGGCCTCAGGTCTGTGTGCACTATTCGGTGCTGATTCAGTTGTCCCACCTGTCAAACAAACATTGAAATTGCATTTATGGTCTTTGAATATTCATCGCTCAGACATTTCAAGAAAGAAAAGGTTGAGAATAGTTTGCTTGGAATTTGTCACCACTTAATACCTGTCGATATGTTTTACCACACGTTTGACAAACGAATGGTTTCTCTCCGGTGTGGATACGTTTGTGTGCCGTATAGTGTGTTTTGCTGTGACATATGAGACCACAATAACAACACTTAAGCCTCAAATCCAGACTATTTTCTTCTCCTTTATGCAATCGGCGATGTCTTTCAAGTGAAGCCATATGTCTGTAAACTTTACCACAATATTCGCATTGTCTGCAAACAGCTATTCATTAAATGAAGTGAAACATATTTGGATTAAAACCTGGTTCTGTCCGAAGAGTGAAACTTTTGGTGAGCTCTCAACTGATGGATAGTCACATATTTTTTGTCGCATTCATTGCATTCAAATTTTTTGTCAGCGTTTTCATGAATTTTGAGGATATGCTGCTGTAGTGAAAACTTTGAGGACATTCTCAACTCACACACCGGACAAGTGAACGGGTTTTCCGCCAAATGAGTCTTCTTATGGTTTCTTAGAAGAGTTCTCCAGCTGTTAGCAAACAATTGAGAATTTAATTAACAATAAGTAATGATTAGTAAAGAGTGAGCACCGGTAGGTTTTTCCACAGGTCACACATTTATAAGGCTTATGATTCTCATGAATCTTCATGTGTTCCTTTATATAAGTTTTCTTGAACTGTTTGTCACAAACTGGACAATTGACTCGAGCTAAACGACTCGGAGCCAAATGTTTTTCACGTTTTTCTTTGATTGTCTTTTGATCGTTGCTTTGATTTGTTTCAGATGTTTCAGAGGAAACACATTTTTGGAGACTTTTGTCGCGAGTCTTACTCTTTCTCTCATTATTTTCGAACTTATTTTTAACATTATTTACATTCAATTCGTTAGTATTTTCATTATTTTCGACAATAATTTGTTCCAAATGTGTTTCGACTAGAAATTGATTTTGAATTTGTGTCAAATCAGTTGATAATTGATTGTTTGGTTGGTCTGATTCGACTTCGATTTGCATAACTGTTTGCTGCAAATGATAAGTTCCCAAATCGGTGTCGCTCTTCACTAGTAAATAGCCCGGAATCAAAATTGAGCCCAAATTGTTTTGATTGGAAGACACCTGTAATTCCAAAGTAATACTGGGCTCACAAACAGTTGTTTGCAGATTCTTTAGCGACGAGTCAGACGATTGACTCTCAATTGTCTCCGAATTGCTTTCCATTTGTTTGCATTGATTTAAGAAGTTTTTAATTATTAAAAAAAAGTTGTGACAAAAGTCTAGTTAAGTCTGTCATAGAATACATCCGCCATTTGCTCCGTACAGTTGTGGTCTGCGATTGTGTGAAACTAATGTCTGAATGACTCCACCCATAGTAAGGAGTAGTGATTGGATCAGCGCTCAGTTGTATTTGAGTGTTGCTTCTATTCACTGCTATTACTCCAAAGTAGTCTTATGTGTAAGACTTATAAGTATTGCAACACTGGCCTCACTGTTCAACTCTGGAAGTGGTCACAGTTGACATAAATGCTGGACCACCACAAGCACTACCACTGGCCTCACATTTTCCTCATCCAAGCGCTAATCAGACTTTAAGTAATGTGGGCACAAGAATTAGCTCTGTTTACAGAACTGCACATCAAAGCCATAGTAATCGTTGGAGTGGAGGGGGATTACAACAGTCAGTTCAGGCCAGTGGTTGCCGATCGCCGCCAACACTGGACTCGCAGCCGGGGTTGACATCGCTATCGTATTGTGGGTCTAAGAGATCACATTCGACATCTCATTCGGGAACGCATACAACAGGTTCCAGCAGTGGTTCGCATCGTAGCAGTGGTGCATCACTTTTGTGCAGGTGTGGCAGTGGAGGAGAACTTCTGGCACCTGCTTCGAGCCCGCCGTCCAATTCATTAGCTTATAGTCGCGGCGCTCACTCTTTGCCGTCCACTCCAAACGCATGTCGCCGACCACTCTCGCCATCGATGCGTCCGTTGACTTCGAATACGTCCTCCTCTCATATGATTGGTGTCGGCTTCGCTGATGAGCCCTGTTATGCTCTCTATGGGACGGCGCCCTCCACTGCCGGATCTGACCATTTAATTAGTGAAAGTGCAGTCTTGAACAGTGTTGAAGAGGGTATTCGACCCAATGCTCCGATGCGTGCTTTGCATCACTGGACTCAACAGAGACGTAATCTTCGATATCGCGCCACTTCTCAGCCTCTGATGAAACTGTCGACTCTCGTCATTATTTTGTTGGCGTTTCTGATCATTGGGTTCATAGTTCTGTCCCCACTTTTCCATTACCTCATGTCATGACTTCATAACAAACATTGTCCACATTTATATATTTCTGAAATTTTCGACTTTTGCTTCGATTGACTCCACTCTCAGGTCTGTTGCGTTTGATTTGATTGGTCTGTAAATCACTTGCAAATAAGCAGCTGTTGCTTAGGAGCTCCTAACTGTTCCTAACTTTTAAATCAATTTTCAATTTATTCAATTGTTTCTCTCATTTATTCGTTACTTTAATCAAACAATTTATTTAAAAATTGCAAAAAATTTTGTTTAGCTTTTGATTGTATGACCGGCACTGCCATAAATACCATTTGTTTCTGACATATGCCTCACTTTTTTGCATAATATGTTCTTCAGTTTCCATCATTTTATTGATAAAATATTTGTTTCAATATTATTCTTAATCACGATTTTATTGGCCTTTCGTTTGATTTTCATTTTCAAAAATAGGCTCTAATTTCGGACAAACCATTACAAACACTGCCTCTTAAGAGTATTTTTGTCTTTTCATTGCAATATTCCAATGAGAGGACAACTCTTCAAATATTGATCTCTTTTAGAAATATCTTAAAATTTGAGTCGATTTGTGAGGTTTGCCACTAAGTTAGTGAATTTTAGACATCGATTTATCATTTGAGCTAGGCTCTTTAGAGTATATAATCCACCAGAATGATTCATCTACTCGCTTATCTTTCTGTCTATGGGCTTAAATTTATATTGATTGAAGCGATAAACCTAACGATCTTTTTTTCACTTACATTGCCTACAATTACAATTGACTAGATTCTTTTCCCCAATTTTATCTGTTTCCCAAATCTACCCAAAAAACTGTTCCTTTTTTTAGATAATATTATTTCTTATTAGTTATAATTTTGAACTGCCATTCATTTTAGAATATTTGCATTGAATTTAAATGAATTGCAATGAATTGCAAGTATGATTCGTTTGTTCTTCACCTCTAAAATGTGTGAAAATCACAGTTTTTCACATTCATTGACTTCAGAAGTCTCTCTAAAAGAAGAGATATTTACGAGAAAGACATTTAAAAATTCACAATAAAATAAGTTATAAATCCTTTCTAAATGTTTAACTCTCTTCTCATGAATTCTCAGTTTTTCACTTTAGAGCTAATGTTTTGATAAATTAAAAAAGTTTTTGACAAATTCTTTGGCAAAAATAGTTGTGCTGAAGCACCTGGTGCTCAGTTACTACTTTAGTGGCCTCATCCAAATTCTCAGTCTCTTCTCTCTATGCAGTGTAATAAGTCTTTGTTTTCTTTTTGAATGCATTGCAACACAATTTCTTCATTTCAGTATTGCTTCAATTGATTGAATGTATTTTCAATTGAATTCCTTTTTATTCTCTGAATTCCTTCTATAAAGATATGAACTTTTTTCTCAGTTTTTATTTTTTTTCCTTTCATTTCTCACATATTCTTCGCAACTTTTTTCAGTTCTTTTTGTTATCTTTTGGTAAACATTTTTCAAGAATAAGAAGTTTAGCACAAATGCAATGGTTATGGTTATGATTTGGTTACTTATTGTAGGTCTCCTCCCTATCCTTCTAAAAGTACATTATATAAATATATATGTGCAAGGTGTATTCAGAAGAAAATTAGTAAATTTAACTTAAGTTGTCAATTGATTAAACTTTAAATAACATTGACTAACATTCAGAGCTAATGTAAAACAATTCAAAAATACCATTGTATTGAAAGCCAATATATTTTTAAGAAAAGAATAATGGAATGAGGCTATTGGTCCCACTATTAGTCCCTGGGTATTCAAACTAAGAAACGATGCGTTTTCTTCAAAGATTATTCAAAGACAATGTGTTTTGGATTTTCTTAAGTCTTTCGATTGATCTCTATTTGTGAAATGACATTCAGGAGTAACTCAAAAATTGACTTAAAATAATAAAAATAATAACAAGACTTTAATGGTTAGACTCCATGAGTGTTGAGACTGTTCTCCCCGGAGGACCAATATATAGCTTATTTATATGTGGGGGGCATTGGTGTGACAAAGAGCTTCTCAGTTAGATATTACCAGTTGGACTCCTCTCTAGCACTAACCAGGCTCGACGCTGCTCAACCTGTGTAATGTAGTGCTGCGTCAACCTTTTGCGCCACCGCCCCCCCCCTCCCCCGTTAATTTTGTTCTCATTTATATTTCTGTTGATATATAGTGAGAGTGAAAATCGTTTAAAGAGTTTTATCATTATTTGGTGACTCGACTCGACCTCTGATTATTCAAAGTAAGGATGGTTTTGACCGATTCTCCGCCAACTCCGAGGAGTAGTCCTAATCCGAACTTATCCAGCAGAATGTCAAACGACAGGATAACTTTAGTGGTGGAAAACACACGTTTTATTGTCAATAAAGAGATGTTTGCCACGAAGAAAGACACGATGTTTTATAGTATGTTTTACTCGTCCGCCTCCTTAACCAAAGCTAATGAAAAGGGAGAGTACGAATTCGAAGGCTTTTCCGCCACAGTCTTCAGAGCTATTCTCGTGAGTAATCAATATATTGTTTATTTTTATCCATTAATATTCAGTTAAATCGAAATTCTTTTCAAAAGAGTCCTTAAAAGAGCTATGATTTGACTCAATATTTATTTGACTTATATTTAGGATTACTTCAAGTATGGAGAAGTGAGATGTCCTCCAAGTGTGACAGTGCCTGAGCTGCGGGAGGCGTGCGAATACTTTCTCATTCCATTCGACGCCTCTATCGTCAAATGCCATAATTTAAGTGAGTTTTCACTAATTTATTGAGTAAACAGCTATTAAATTGAATCAACAAATTGTTGAGTAAAACCATTTGAACAGACAATGACTGCATTCAATCAATTATTTCAATATATTATTAGTTTTATTGAGAATTTCTATAATGAGTACCAGAATTGATATAATTAGAGAGAATTAGACAGCAGTTGTGCTCATAATTTGCTAATGTCTTGAATACATAGGAGGACTACTGCATGAGCTGAGTAATGACGGCGCTCAGAAACAGTTCGAAAATTTCCTCGAAGATCGTATTTTACCAGAGATGGTGATCGCCGCTAAAGTAAGCCTTAATTTAATTTTGTTTTTTTAGTTCAAATGAAGATCCGATTCCAAAGAATTGTTATTTTCTTTAAAAGAACTCAATTCTCAAAAGTATTTATTAGAAAAACAAATATTTTGTCGAATAGTTTGTATTATTTGAAGAAATACGTGATTATTGAAATGATTTGCTTTTGTTTGCTTTGAAAGCGTGGAGACCGTGAATGTCATATCGTTATACTTTTGAATGACGATATCGTCGATTGGGATGAAGAATATCCGCCACAAACTGGTGAAGAGTACTCTCAAAGTATGTCAAACGTAAACAAAAGCCAATTGAGTCCTAACTTTTGCAAATATCCTTTTATGCGACAGTTATTCACTCGACTCCGATGTATCGGTTCTTCAAGTATATTGAAAATCGTGACGTTTCCAAACAAGTGCTTAAAGAGAGGGGTTTGAAGAAAATTAGACTCGGAATCGAAGGTATGCTTAAGAGTTCTTATGATAAACGAGTGCTTCTTAAGAATGTCTTTAAAAATATTCAATTCAAAGGTTTCCCAACACATAAAGAGAAGATTCGGCGCCGACCGGGCGATCGCCGTCCAGAAGTAATCTATAACTACGTTCAGAGGCCTTTCATTCGAATGTCGTGGGAGAAGGAGGAGGCAAAGTCCAGACACGTGGACTTCCAATGCGTCCGCTCCAAATCAATAACCAATTTGTCAGTCGATGGCATTGAAAGTATTGAAACCAATGCTAATCCTATCTCTAACGACGGAACCGGTGCTATTGGTGGCAGTGATATTAGTGATGGTGGCAGTAGTGGTGTTAATGCCGGTCTTCCTCCATCACCGGCAACTCCCGGGCCTTTAATGCAGTCTTCGATGACTTCTCATTACGATTCTGTAAGCGATTCGAATCCCGAATAACTCAATGTTTTTATACATAATTTGCTCAAAAAAGTGTCGAATATTTATATTAACCCAAAACTCAGCTCTTTTTTCGATTCAAAGCGAATATCAAAAGCTTTTGTCCGCAAATAAATCCGAAACAAAACAATAAGTTCTTATTCTTCACAAAACAAACACTTCTTCACAACACTGTTGTCATTTCGATCATATTTTACCGAATTTTTTCTCTATTTGTTAAATATATTCCCTTTTATATCAATATATTTACAAAATATCAACAAATTATTAGATTTAAACATTAATTATTGAAATTTAGTTCTAATTATATATATATATATTGTAAATGATTTGGTTATTAATAAAATGATAATAATGAGCCAAATCTCACTGTTTCTACCATGCTGAGCGTTTAGTTCTGAGCTCATATTATGCTGCGCCAACATTTTCTCCTGAAAACTTTGTCTCTAAATCAGCAGAATTTGTAGATCGGGTCAAATAATCGAATCAATTGTTTGCAAACTCTGATCGCTTTAATTGTTATATTATTTGTGTTAACAAAACCCAGAAATAAATGGATAAAATGGAATCAATTGTATAAATGTCGTAAACCTCACGACATGTAAGCTCTTTGGATCGATATCTAATGCTAAACAATTCATATTTATCGGCCTATATGTCATTCCCATACCATTCCTTATAATTGGCTCTAAATTATAAGAAATTTAATGCATTAAAAGACATCAAATTGTATCGAAAGCGTTGGTTTACATCCTATTCATAAAAGATTTGATTTGTTTGCAAACCTTTTGAAGGCATACATACATAAAAACCGCATATTTTCACATTTTTTAATCAATGATTTGAGGCTTTTCTCACTTAATCGCTTTAAATGAATCATTTTAAATGATAAAGCAGGGTGAAATATATAAAATAGTTATGAGGTTTTAACATATTCCTTGGTGATCTTGTTTTGATTCTAAATCTCAAGAAATATTCTCAATGGAGACAATTTTAGTGCAAGAAATCCCTAAAACCAAAATATTTTAAGTGATTTTCTAGAAAACTCTTCCAATTTGAAGGTATATTTTGAGTCCAATTTCTTATTACTGGAGAATAAATTCAATAAAATTAATAACTCATAAAATTTTTGGATTTCAAATCACTTTTGCTTCACAACAAAATATTTAGTCAATAATTAATGATTAATCATGCTAAAAGCCCAATTTAGGTAAAAATGTTTCGCCAAAATTTCAGTGTTGATAATAGTCCAGAGTCTAAACTCACGTTAATCATTGAAAGTTGTACCTTGAGTTCATCCCTTTAAATTGAGGAAGTTTATTTTAGAACTCAAATTTTATGATAATTTCGTTAAATTCGTGGGTATTTTAGACGATATCAGAAGTAAAGAATAAAACATAAAAACTGAGGGACCAAGAAACGAATAATTCTACCAAATAATACATTAGACTTGTAATTAATTGTCTGATATTTGCCAACCATAAGGGAGTGACAAAAGTTATACACGAAAGTGCTATTTAGTCACCGGTCATCTCTGACTGACTATTTTTAATATTGATAACAAATTGGTAAATGAGTAGAGCGTGTGTTTCAATTGAACTCAACTTGACTTCAATTCAACAGTGATGCTCATGGAGATGAACTTGGTATGAAAAAGACCTATTCCTTCCTTTGCAATACTTTTGCGATGCCCTTATGAGATTCACTGTTTCCAAAACTAACAAGTTTTTACTAGAAAAAACTCGATAATTATTAGTGAGTACGAAAATACTCTAATAGCTAACTACTGATAACTACTGTTTTTCTTCCACTCTTTTCCAATTTTGAGAGAAAATTGAGAAAATCTGTTCTTTAATTGGAGTGAAAGAAAAGTTTTCTCAAATGGTTTTGATCTGTAATTATATTAATTGTATGAAACATAAGCCGTCAAACGGTTTGTATATTATTTGCCAATTATTCACATCAAGTGATGTCATTAACAGAGATGGGTAAACAAGTTTTTTCGGCTTGGTATTTTCCTGTATTTTTCAGTGAAAATGCTAAACAGTAATGTTTTTATGTAACGAAATTTTCAAATGTTTATTAGAAATGTTTACCTAGAATTGTTAAAAATGTTCATTGTTGTTTAGAATTATTAAAATTCACTTGAAAATGCTTGAAACTGGAATTTATTTTTCAGTTCTTTAGAAAAAATAGGCAAGAGTGAAATGACAATCTCTTTGACAAAAATGATGTCAGATCACATTTGCAGGTTAATTGAATTTTGAATTTAATCTAAATTATGTTTTATACGTTAGCTTTAAGCTGAGGTCAATTTTTTGTTCATTTTCTTCTATCCTCTTATCTTTTTTGAATTTTTCATAGAAAGATACAGTAAAATACACGATGTATTATACAATTTCTGTACCCACCCATCCTCAGTCATTACATGTTAAGCGCAGATCTAAAACTATGAAAGATATGGTATGCGCTTTGAAGTCTGTCGATATGCCAAAGGTTGCAATGTTTTGATTGATTTTATAGTTATAAATGAAATTTCACTCCTTTTCACTCCTTTTCATTCATTTTTCAGTTCTATTTAATGCTCGACTTAAGACATACCCTATTATTAGCGATACCTGTATTTGAGTATAACATTGATTCAAAAGCTCTTTAAGTTCAAAACCATTAATATAGTGATGGAGTCCTAAGCCCTTAAAAATCCATAACAATATTCAAAGCTTTGAGCCAAACAAGTGATGTCTATATCACTGAAGTATATCTCAAATCTTAAAATTCTGAACATTTTTTCAAAAGTATTTTCGACACAATTTTCAAGTATTCAACGATCTTAACCGAAATTCCAGTTCTTTCTCATACAGTCAAAACTCGTTAAAGCAAACGGTCAGTTGCACCAGGGTTTCGTTCGTATTAACGGGAGTTTGTATTATCCGATAAAACTTTATTTTAATGAAAAATAGTTTAGAATA
>JAQFXL010001420.1:0-12106 GCA_034693445.1 Edwardzetes edwardsi | reverse complement strand
CATTTAATGAGTGAATAGTCTCTCACATCAGTTATCTCACAAATCCATTATTTGTCAAATGAGAAAAATTTCGAAATATTTTTTATTTATTTCTCTCTTCACTTGAATAACATTTGTATCCATTTGTAAACGAAATGAGAAATTTCACAAAACTATGACATATTGTATGCAGAATACTATGAAAAATGAATTCATGGATATGTTCTGTAAGTTCTCTGCACTAACTCTCAGTTGAGTTTCACTTTTTTTATTACTTTTTTACGATTTAATTTCGCGAATCTTACCATTTCTTCCCAGAGATATGAATTCCCATCGAAAGCATCGAAAGTTCTGCACTAATATCTCTTTTTTAATAAAAGAGGATTTATTTCCGGGAAAATGTGTTTCAAAGTCTTAAATAGTGAACAACGACTTCATTGAAGTGATATTTATTGTTTGGTTCAAAATTCAAACTTAAAATTATACCTTGCTAGTATCGATTTACTCGTTTCAATTCTTTTATGCTATAAAGAGAGCAAAGACTGCTTCCATTGAAAATCTAAGATCAAAATGACTCATTGAAAATAAGTAAGGCATTCATAAAGCTATTGAAATCCAGATAACTCTTCTCTGATCAAACCTCCAGTCAAATGGGCAAGGCAGCTTCCTATCCCACGATTATTTTCTTAAGAGATTTATTCTGCTCAGAATATTCTGGTCTCTATTCAGATCGAAATTCTCCTTTCGTCAAAGTTTTAAGCCATGTTTATATTGAATATTCAAATTAAATCGAAACAAATAAATATTGAGTTGAACTAAAAGTCTCAAAAAAATATAAAAAGATAGAAAACATCTTCAAAATAATAATTACAATTACTAAGAACTACCATGCCGAAAAGAAAAGAATGTTTCATTATATACTGAAAATTATTATCATGATATAGAATTCGGCGAATAATTAAATATTCAATACTATTCATTACAAATTCAAAATGAAATGCTTTTGTTATTATGTTTTTGTCATTTAATTCATTCTTATAACAGAAAGATTTGAAATAAATAATAAATTTATCACAAAAAACATTTGGAGATATAATCCAAAAGCATATACTTTGCGATCAATTTTATAGAATTTTAATGGAAAACATATTAAATATTCTGAAAATATTAGACAAGTTTAGAAACACACGACTCGATTGAAAATTCTGACGCAAATAAAATCCTTATTTAACTTTCACTGGGAATATATTTCCTCGATTTTAAATCACTGAATCGATTTTGAATCCAATAAACAGAAAAACTAAAATATTTATCGGAAAAACTTCTCTTATTTTTCTAATTTTACTTTTTGTCAAATTATTCCAATGTTATAAATATTTAGTTATTGACGACATTTGAAATGATTTATTCGTTCAAACTTTGAAAATACCGAAAATCGATACCAAAAGTGAAGTAGAAATTAATTTACAAGATTTACCGGATGATTTTGCAAACTAAGTCTATATTTAGGACTCGATTCAACAGTTTATTAATGCAATGAATGCATTCGTTTCTGAAATCAGTTTTTCATCTCTTCTCTTAAGTCTATATTTGACGACTGAATAAATAAAAACACTTTTAAAGAAATATAATTTGAAATCGTTTTGAATGACATTTGAATTTTTAATCATTTATTGTTTGTCTGGAAATTTATTTTGAGTTTAATCTAACAAAACTAATAATGACTTACATTAACTTGACTTAAATCTTATACTTTTCAGGCATAAAATGATCTTATACTTTTATTCATCTCACTTATTAAGCTTGAAATTCAAACTATCTAGTCAACTCATTAAACATTATACATGGAATTCCAATTTCTCTTCAATTTACGTATGAATTCCTCTGAAAAAATTATGCTTAAAGTAAAGGTTATAAACAAATATTTTGCTTAAATCTACTGTTTTTGTGATAAGTCCTTGAATTTTGAAAATGAAAAGCGAAGAAAGTTATATATCTTATGACCACATTATTCCTGAAGACTATCCAATTGTAAATTTTGTTGTTATGGGTTCTCACAACCAGTTTTTCTCGCAAACAAGAGCCCAACTGACGTATGAATTCAATGTTAACCTTAACTCAAAATAAACTATCGATAAAATCGTAATATTGTATAAATATCTTCGGAGACATAACTTTCGCTGAATATATCAGAAAATATTTGTGCACTTTTAGTAAATATTATTTTTGTTTATTCGTTGAATTGATCCATCAACATTGAAGAAAATACCCATTTTCCTTTTTGGAAATTCAAATAATCTACAAACAAAATATTTTTCATTTCGTTATCCAAGCGATTTGTTTTCATAAATATTAATCAATTTTGAAACTTAAATAAAAGTAAGTTTTTTTTGTCATTTAATTGTGAGAAATGATTATTACTTAATATCTTTTTCTATGAACTTGTGTTGAGTTTCACATTCGTAGACATATTATTACTTTTCATTAAATTTTTTTTCATTCATTATATAGTTATTCAAAAATGATTAGAATTTTAATGGTTTCTCTAGTTTTGAGTAAAACAAAGGTTGTGTTCAAAAGATAACATTAATTCATTCAAAATGAAAACATTGAACTTTAAAAATAA
Source organism: Edwardzetes edwardsi (assembly GCA_034693445.1). Classification (NCBI taxonomy): domain Eukaryota; kingdom Metazoa; phylum Arthropoda; class Arachnida; order Sarcoptiformes; family Ceratozetidae; genus Edwardzetes; species Edwardzetes edwardsi. Next base: position 9,501 of record JAQFXL010001420.1, on the reverse strand, counting down.
TAATAATAATCGGATTTTTGTAAAACAGTTATACATTTATGAATCGAAAATGTATTGAATTCATAAAAATGGTTATCAAAAGAACGCCTTCTTTTTGAGCCATTATTTGACAGATTTCCACGAAAAAGAAAATTTCTTAATCCATAATAATTTATTGTTAATAAATAATTTGTAAAATAGCCTTAATAACTACTAATTAGTGATAATCTTGTTTTATGTTGAATCAGTGACAGTCTGTGATTTACAAACTAAATTATCACGAAAGGTTTCCTAGGTAAACTGATTTCATTTGATAAGTTTAATTCAAATGTCTACAAAACATTTATTTCCATTTAATGTTCAAATGAATGCCTGGTTAGCAAACATTATGTTTGAGTTTCATTAATTTAGTAGCTGGATAATTATTAGCAGGCAAATAGAACAAATTGAACCAAAATCTAACGAATTTGAGTCGTTTTTCAATCATATTCTTAATTATATTCTTAATATAGTTTTCAATTAATATTAATGTTGTTTTGCATTTATAGTCATATAGTATATCCGGTATTAATGTCTATTTAATTGGAGAGATCGTAATCCGAGGCACAGAACAAATTTCTCTTATATTTCGCACAAATTGATTGCAAATGATTTGGTTTGCCTTTGGATATCATTTTCTCAACACTTATCTATTTTTATCGAATGCCAACAAAACTATGAATAAATCGATATCTTATTAGAGAACATATTTTCCATTGAGTTATTTTGCTAGATTATTTCCATTCTTCTCTAATCAGATTTGCATTTCAAAAATATCAATAATTCAATTGCAATGAAATATTCATTCGATTCATTGAAATATTGACTTCATTTCAATAATGAAATAATGAAAAAATATTTTCAAAACTCAATTGGATTTCAATTCAAACAGATATTTACTCTCAATATTTGCATAAAAATCGAACATTGGTTGCGATAATTCAAATCCCGGTTCTTCCGAGTAGTTAGTGTGGAATCTAAATGATCCTGCTTATTAAATTTTAAAATCCCTTGTTATCCGGTGTACTTTTTAATTATCAAAATTCTAAATCAAATAATGCAAGAACATTATCATTTTATTATTCAAATCGACCATGGCCCAGTTCTCAAAGTAATTGTTTGTCAAGCTAAAGGTTGAACATTCAAATCCATGTCAGGCCATTACTTTTTTCAATTATATTTTTAACCCTTGACGTGTAAAAACTTCCTAGATTACACTCTTTAATGCAATGTATCTATTCGATCGGAGTACACCCCAAAAGAGAATTAGTTAAAACTAGCTAGTTGATAGTTGATAGTATGGTTATCAAAAACCAAATTTGATTGTATATTATATTTATTGTAATGAATCCAAACTTATTTCGATTATTAGGTGTTTTACGTTATTTTGCGATAAATAATTCATAAGTTATTTGACAATTAGTTGTAGTCATGAATAAACTGGAAATTATTTTCATCTAATTATTAAGAATAAGAAATTATAGATTAAATGACTAAAGTGCTGGGGTTTCTATTATTCTGTTAGTAAAAATAACCTGTCTTAAGATTCCAACTTTGAGCCGACTCTTTAGATTTTGGAGAAAAACTGGTCAAAATTTTTGTATACAACCCCCTCCACCCACTATCACTGATACCAACCAAAAAAGTTCAACATTACGTATAGAGACAGACATGACGTCAAGTTTTGGGCGACTTCTCTATACCCCCTCATGAAAAAATTCAACAGGCTCTGATTTGGTGGATCTATGCACTTAGTATTGCACCTATTATTGCACCTAGTATTGCACCATGCACGTTGTAATGAATGTCAAAATGAAAGTTTGATTTGTGTCTCAGTTTAACAGAATTTAGAAAACTCTGAAATAATTTCTCGAATGTCTATCGAATCGATTGAAAACAGAATTAAATTAAATATATATTTCTTTTGTTTTTCTGTTGGAATGAATGAAAATATGAGACTCTGAGTGCTATCGACCACTACTACCCCTACCTTTCATATAAATAATGGTTATTTTTCGAGGGCTTAGATTAATACTTTATATACTGTTGTTTATAATGTAATTAACATTTGATGAAAATTATTTCGAAACAATAATTAACGCAATATTTTACTCAATTTTGATCCTATTATTCAAATTGAGTGCAATTTAAACACAATTTAATCTATAATTTCTTATTCTTAATAATTAGATGAAAATAATTTCCAGTTTATTCATGACTACAACTAATTGTCAAATAACTTATGAATTATTTATCGCAAAATAACATAAAACACCTAATAATCGAAATAAGTTTGGATTCATTACAATAAATACATATAATATACAATCGAATTTGGTTTTTGATAACCAGACTATTAACTATCAACTAGCTAGCTTTAACTAATTCTCTTGTGGGGTGTACTCCGATCGAATAGATATGAGTCCGTATTTAAGATAAAATGTAAGCAATGAAAGAATTCAATTTTGGTCAAATTGCTTAATAAAATGACTGCCATTGCAAACAGTTTTGCAATTTTGCGCCAATAAAAGTGTGCATTGAATGGAAAAACCAGTATTTCACTAATCGCTGTATTTTCCTAGATTAAATTATTGCGAGTATTTTGGCGGCAATTAGAGAGACTCCAAACTGAAAATTCGTGAGTCGCTGATATCTAGACTATGTACTTGGAAATTCTTATCAATCAGGAGTAATGGAACATTTTGCCCAAAATCATTAAGCTAGTAATTAGAATTTAATTAAATTTCATTTCCTAGGAACTGAGAATGTCACATAATAGATCAAGTTTAGTTTTCAAGTGCAGAATATTTCAAAGTATTCAATTGAATCTCTTGTTAAATGATTTGTGAATTAAATAATTATAAGTTGTTAACAATTAACTAAATCAAAATCAATAAGTAAAGTCATTTTTTGGTTCAATACAAACAATCGGTTTATTGTTTGAATATAACAATTGATGCGAACATTAATTTAATTAACATTTCTTCAATTGTGGATAAATTAATTGCCAATCATTTACAGAATGTCATTGAATTCTATCACAACTCAACTTGGTTGTTTACTTTGAAATTCTATGAAATTCTATATCATGATATTTTTGAGTCGATTCTGATTCAAAATGCATCTGAGACAATTGAGTCTATTTATAAATGTACTTTCCTTAAGTCATTTCCTTGTGTTTCCTTTATTACAGAATTTCTTTGAAGCCATTGTTTTGAAAATATAGAATCGGATGTCTTTCTACGTCTATCTTTCTTATGGCTGTCTTCCGCACAGCATTAAGTTTATGACAAAATTATTTTCTTCATCGCCTCTTATCTTAACAAAGAACTCATTCATTGATTTTGATTTGTTTTTCACGTGAATACAAAAACCACTTTTTATGTCCACATTTGTGGAGAATATTCTTTTATAGCCATCAGAATGAATAACAGATCTTTCGGTTTATTGAAAGCCTAGATTCGTTCAAAACCTTTCGATTAATGCAAATGACGATCACATCTATTGTGATAATAAACCCAAAATTGAGTTTAATTTAAAGTTAAATTAGTTTTGGCCCAGTTTCACAAAATGATAATCACAATGAAAATTATTCCCTATACACAAAAGTATGATTTCCATTGTGCACTGGTTATGACGGTTTAATGAAATGCATATTCAGGTTCACTATTACTTGACTCTCAATGTCATTATCTTTGATAATCATTAGATATTCTAAACCCGTCCGTCCTCTCATTTATTGATTTTCGTTGCCATACATTAGTTTCATTGCACTACCATTTTATGTAAATTACAATTAAGAGAATTTTCACTATTGTTTTGTTGGGTCCGTTACTACACCAACCCTTGCAGTTATAAAATGTCAAAATATCAAACACCCGAACCTTTTTTCATTTGACTCAAAAATTCTTTTGTCTTTTATTATTAAAAACATTTTTTTTGTTATTAATTTGTTCTCAATTTATGTGAAAATTTTAATTGAGATTCACTTTTATGACCAAAAAACTAAAGTTTAATCTAAAGCCTAATTTTGTGCAAAAAGTGGATTCATTTGATCGTTGTTTCGATTCTAAGGTTATTTAGCATTTGTTTAGACTCAAGTGCACGAAACGATGGGCTGTTCCCAATCCAAGTCAACCATTAAACTAACCGATGAAGACGTTGAGTTTCTCAGACAAAATACCAGTTATTCTGAAAAAGAGATCAGAGACTGGTATAAGGGATTTCAGGTCGACTGTCCTGACGGAAGGTTAGGAAAAGAAAAATTCATGGAAATATACCAGGGATTCTTCAAAGGGGGAAATCCAGAGAAGTTTTGTGAACACGTCTACCGAACTTTCGACGAAGACGGCAACGGATCCATTGACTTCAAAGAGTTTCTTCTGGCCATTGGTATAACCACGAGCACCAGCCCTCGCGAAAAGCTTAAGTGGGCCTTCAAAATGTATTCAACGCTATATTTAGTTATTCTGTCCTCTCATTACAATTGACTCTATATTTGTGCTCAGGTATGACATCAATAATGATGGTTCCATAGAATTGGATGAAATGACTAAGATAATCAAAGTAAGAACCATTATTCTACTTTTCATCCTTCTTTATGGTTATTCGAGAATTATACAATTGATCATGCTCAATCATGCTCAAACAACCTCTCAATCTTCGAAATTGAAATTTTCTGTTGACCTGAATTTTAAATGATCCAATTCATATTCAAGAGGCCTTCAATTTGACTCTAACCTGATTAACTTATTGATCTAACTTTGCTTATCCTAACTGTCAATCAATTGTTTAAAGATTGCAATATTTGTGTCCAATCTTTAAAGCGATTGATTTTAAATAGATTTTAATTTGAATATTAATTTTCAATTAACAAAATTAATGAAATAATCGATAGGCTCTGCACGAGATGTTAGGCGAAGACGCAGACGCTCTCGAAGGGGAAGAGGCGGCCCTCAGAGTCAAAGATATTTTTGAAAAAATGGACGCTAACAATGATGGCAAAATATGTTTAGAGGAGTTCCTCGAAGTCTGCAATATTGACGACGGATTGGCTAAACTCTTATCGCTTTCGGGCGACGCTTAATATCTTCTGTCATTTCATTTGATCGTTTGCGCACATCATAACAATTCGGCTTTTATTTAGTGAAAAGCAAAACTTCCATTCATTAGACTATAACTTATAGACTATTCATTGGAATAAAAGTTAATTTAAATCTATTTTATATGGATTTACAGTATTTTAATCGTATTTTCGTCTCTTATATACTCTTTTTTGAAAATTCATTTATATTTCGAATTATTTTCGAATTCAATGTTATTATTATTATATGAAATACCAATCATTTGACTTCAATTGACTTCACTTTCAAACTTCAAATCAATTGTCTCTCTCTTTCTGTCTGAAACCATCGGTTCTTGCCTTCAATTGACTTAATTAGTAATTAAATGGTTTTCATTAAAACTTAATCAGAAATTCAGAATTTGTTTCTTCTTTTGCTTCGATTTGCAGAACAAATAAATTAGTTTTAATGGGAAAACAAAACAGTAAATTAAAGCCGGAAGTGTTGGCGGATCTCCGGTCCAGCACTGAGTTTACTGAGGCTGAGATACAAGAGTGGTATAAAGGCTTTCTGAAGGACTGTCCGAGTGGTCACTTGAGTATTGATGAGTTTAAGAAAATTTACGGAAACTTTTTTCCTTACGGCGACGCCTCTCGCTTTGCCGAACATGTATTCAGGACTTTTGATGCCAACGCCGACGGAACCATTGACTTCAGGTCAGTATTGCCTAAAATTACTGTTTCCTCCAATTGTTAACTCAATTGATTGTTTAGAGAGTTTTTATGCGCTCTTTCTGTCACATCGAGGGGTAAATTGGAACAAAAGCTTAAATGGGCTTTTAGTATGTATGACCTGGATGGAAATGGATTCATCAGTAGGCAGGAAATGCTAGAAATAGTGACTGTGAGTATAGCACAACCTCTAATAAATGAGAGACCATTTCCATTGAAATGTTAGTCATTTGTTTGAATCGTTTGTTTGACATTTGAATAAACATTTCTATCAATTGTTTGTAATTCTGTTCAATGTTTGGTTGGAATGAAAAGGATTTGTTTGTCTAACAATAGGCTATCTATAAGATGGTGGGGTCTGTAATGAAAATGCCCGAGGATGAGTCTACGCCCGAAAAACGAACGGACAAAATATTCCGTCAAATGGATAAGAATGAAGACGGAAGGCTCTCTCTCGAAGAGTTCATCGAAGGGGCCAAAAGTGATCCCTCTATAGTACGACTACTTCAATGTGATTCTCAAACGTGATATTCAACTATCGAACCAATCGTTGGACACATCGAGACCTGACATGACATCAATTGATACCAATTACTGAGTATTCAAAACAGTATTTAATATTAATTAAGAATTAAAGACAATATTGAAAATACATTCAAATCTTTTTGTGGAAACAGATATTCTTTCCTCACTGTCACAGAATATATTCTTTTTGATGATTACAGTCAGTCATACCTCCTGTGCCTCACATTTGTATAAAATATACACATTATTACACATCAATTGTGAGACTGTTTTTCAATTAAATCTTAACTATTATGAAAAAATCCATATTTTTGTGTCATTTAATCGATTTTAACTCAAATTAATCTTAAATTATGAATAAATTTCAAGAAATATCGAAATACTAGTCATTTATATTCAGCTCTTATTTCGAAATGCATTGAATGTCGAAATCAATTACAAGTATTGACTCAAAGCTAATGACGAGAAACAAAATGCAATTATTTGAGACAATAAATGCCAAAAATGATTGAAAATAATGTTTTATTATATAAAATATAAACTAAAAAACTTTTTAAAATTAAGACAAATATATAACTGTTTTAATGCCATAAAAATAAATTCCTTTTAAAATGATTTAAATCTAATTTTTGGCAAAACTTTGAAAACAAGAGAAGAACACAAAACAATAAAACAGGAAAAAAACCAAAAAGACTTCAAAGAACTCAAGTTTTTTGTCTTAAGTGACGAAAAAAATTGACTGACAATTAGAGACTGCCGTCGACTGACGGGCGAACCCATCATAAAGTGCTTTCCAGTGCCTGTGATCTGGACGTTAATCATTTGTCCCAAATAAAGACTGTCTTTGGGAACAAGTATTTGTTCATAGGATTGGTTGTGTCCGACATAATGCTGTTTATTGTGTGACTCTTCAGTCACGAGAACCCTTTCTATGCGTCCGATTCTGTGCTCATAGGGTTCATATGAAGCGAATAATTCGCTCAAAGCTTTTGTTCTTTGCTTTACCTAAATATCAAAACATTTGAATAAAATTGTCAAATATTGAGTCATAGGCCGGACCTCAGAGTTGGGTAATCTTTTGATTCGAGCGGCGGGAGTGCCCGGACGGGGATAGAACTGATTTATGAAGAGAGAGGCAAATTTGTACTTTTCCACTAATTTCATGGTTTGTCCAAAATCTTCGACTGTTTCGGTTGGAAAACCACAGATAATATCCGTGACTATTGTAATGCCTTCGACTCTATCGGTAATCAAATCTATGAGTTATTCAAAACAATATTCAATAGATTTATACTGACTTTGATTTGAGAAAATCAATGATTCGACAAAAGTCTTGACAACAATACTCTCTCTTCATATCCATTAAAACCGAATCACTTCCGGACTGAACCGGAATGTGAAGAAACGAATATATTTGAGGTCGAGATAGGATCTGATATCACAAATCAAATTCTCTTAATTTTGTCTCAAAAATTAAGAGCTCATTGACTCACGTCTGCCATCGCCTCCAAATGTTCGAGAATATAGGGAGGGTTTGTCATACCTGTCCGTTTCAATTACCAAAACCTAATCAAAATTGAATACAAATAATACTAATGAAGAGATTTATACCTAATCTAAGTCTACAGTCTTCGGGTATGACAGCGATTAATGAATACATCAGTTCCGGTAAATTAGTGTCGATGTCTCTGCCATAAGCGCCGGTGTCTTCACTGGTCAGCCAAATCTCTTTGACTCCTTCTTCGAAGGACTTTTTGGCTCTTTTGACGATATGTTCGATGGGATAACTGCCTAACTTTCCTCTCGCGTGACGTGTCTTACAATAAGTGCTGAGGAATTGACAACAAATTAATCAAATGATTGGAAAAATAGTCAATAAATGGTACCATTGATTCAAACATCCGGTAGATATCGGTATGATTTCAATCAATGCATTTCTTCTGACTTTAGGCATATGAAGAGAGGAACCACCAGTTTTTCGTTTCCCATCTTTTTTCACTCCCATAAGTCGGACGACATTCCCTTTAAGGGTTTCCTCAATCACTTCAACGCATCGATCGATTTGTTGGACTCCAATAACACTCAAATCGTTTAAATATTCCACTTTTGGTGCCGACTGTGGGACACATCCCGAGACGACTACGCGCTGTCCGGCATTCAGTCCTTTAAGTACTTCATTACGAAAGTGGTCTTCACTCGGGTTCTTCACTGTACAGGAGTTAAGAAGCAACAAATGGGCACTTCTGGGCTCAGACACCAATTGGAAGCCATAACTGTGCAGAAGTCCGGCCATATATTCTTCATCACTGGTATTGTGAGTACAGCCCCACGTCTTTATGTAAATGCGATACTTATTGGGCAGAAAGCTGTCGACTCTCATGTCATCGATGGCCACCTCTTTGTCTTCCGAATGCATTCCATTTTTGTATCCATTTTTGAGATTCTTTTGTGACTTTTTGCGGACTCTTGCGATCACTTCATTGCGATTCTGTCGAAAAACATTGACGTCTTCTTTGCCAATGTCTTCGATATCATCGATAGATGTCATGATATCCGTCCGCTTCTTATTATTACATATTTTGCATCAAATTATCGTTTATTTCATCAGAAAATTGATTAGAATTTCGCGAAATTCTAATCAATTCAATGAAACAATGAAATCAACGTAACGTTCAAATACAACGTTACGCTATTTAAAGCCATTGACATTACATAACAATTCAGTTGACTTTACCTCTATTTTTCAATAAGGGATCAATTATTCAATTACTATTCTGCTGTAGGTGTAAAATAAATGATAAATGAAGCTAGGAGAGATTAAAATGCTTTTAAACTACCTCGAATTGAGGAAATTGATCAAGCTCATCTGTGGTTTCAAACATTTGATTGCAAACATTGCAGAATAATTAGAGAATTTGTTAAACATTTTGTATTTTAAACAGACGTTATTGACATTAATAATCGTTTCGTCACATCTGAGAGATAATGACATCAATAGATCCAATGCACTATCGATTGGAACCAATAAAAGTGTTTTTATTAAACAATTTAAATCATTTTCACTGAAATTATTGTAAATTAAGAAAAATATTTTGAATATATTTTTATTCAATCGATTGAATGGTATTTCAGTTGAATTGCGATTCGATTCGACGCATGTCTTA
>JAQFXL010001419.1:0-12123 GCA_034693445.1 Edwardzetes edwardsi | reverse complement strand
GAGAGAGAGAGAGAGAGATAGAGAGAGAGAGAGAGAGAGAGAGAGAGAGAGCGAGAAAGAGAGAATGGGAAGGAAGACTAAAGAATGCAATTAAGCGTAAGATTGATTAATATGGGTTTTCTTTGTGCTGTCGAAGGCATTCTTGTGTGTCGGGTACTGCTGAGAAACGACACATACCTGAAGTTCTTGTATTTTTTGCTGTTGTTGCATCAATTGTTCCTGTTGGCGCTCAATCTGTTCCGTTTGGTGTCTTTGCAATTCAGCAGTCAATCTGTTTGGAGATGAGCCTAATTTTGACTCTTGTGATACCTGTGCACAAAGGATAGACAGAACGGGGAAGACGAAGGGGAGAAAAAAATAAGAAAAAAATCAGTTAAAATGTCACTTTTTTGGCACTAAATTCTAAGTCAAAAGAAATAATGAATTTTTTTACTACACATATAATACATACAAACCATAAGAGCTTTTAGTTTCTATTATGTAATGTTTATTACGTTTTGCGACACATTTTCTTAGTTTTTAATTTATTTCTTTTCTTTCATTTTATACGATTTCAGCGAAGAGTTGCGATTCAAACAAAACCCAAACAAAAGGACTGATTTTTATGTGAAAAAAGCACAGATTTTTCGCTCTTAACTTATTCAGTAGTATTTGTTTTGCTTCTAATCCTTATTGATCTCAAAGTGTAGGCAATTATATTCTATTCTGTGCCTATTCTGTGTTTAAATATAGAATACATTATTATAAGTCTCAATGTTTTCTCCTCTCAACCAATAACTCAAATAATTTATTAGTTTTGGAGACAAATAAAAATAAATTATTTGTAACACAAAAAGTACTTTAATTTCACAATTCTTTTGGCTTTTTAAGAGACAAACGAAAGGAAAGGCAAAGAAAATAAAATTTTTGAGATAATAATAGTAATGAAATAGCTTTCAACTCAACAATAATAACCATTATTTTTGGAGGCATTTCAATACAAAATAGAGTCGTTTATACTTTGTTTCGAAACATAACAAATATATTTCAATAGTGGGATAATATAATGCAATTGGAAATGGTATTACTGTCTGACATATTCACTGGTCTGCGACCCATTTAGTACTGTTAAGGATGAGAAAGGAATGCCATTTATGCCATTTTGTCTCTATTTTAAATCATTTGTCTTTGACTTTGTGTCTTAGGAAAGAGAGCTGACGGCTCAGCACTATTGGCTCAGCACTGGCTTTACTCAACTCATACGCTTAGACTCTCCTCTTCCATTCCTTCACCTTCTGGTGGAGAATAGCATCAAATTTCAAGTAATGGCAAAATGTAGTGAAAAAGTGCACAAAAGCGAAGACAAAAACCATTTTTTTCGACACAAAATCACTTTTGAAAGTCAAATACAGAGGAAAAGCGAGAGAACAGAATCTGTTTTAAAAATAGAGCGCACAGAATGAGAAGCAAAATTGTCGAAGGCTTCCAATCAATCAAAAGGACAAGAATTGATTCGAGAGGGAGGACAGGAATAAACACAACAGACTTTTTCTAACAAATAAATTAATTACAAACAATATTTTTCAAACAATTTTCTGAGAAAACGAACGAAAAAAATAGTTTGAAAAATGATATGAAAAATATGTGTCAGTCATGTGTTCCCTCTTTTGGATTATGGTCTCTGTCCTCATCAGACAATAGATGTGTTGACTTATTGCTTGAGTCAAACGGTTCGCCACTTCAAAGGCAAACAGATTTCTGAGACAAAAAACGAGATTGCTTTGGGAACTGAGCTGTGAGAAGGATAGGGGGATAGGAGTGAGAGAAAAGAAAGGAGAGGCCGATGCGAATGGAGGCCAGGAATAGAGAACAGTCGCGAATTCGTGCTCTGTTTTCAAAGTGTTTTCTCGAATCGGCTTTTGTTTTAGTGTCACAAAAGTCTATATATATATTGAGTTAACGGTCTGTGGAGCACATCTGCCATCGGAATGCGAGAACCCGCTAACTGTGCAATCAATGACTCCGTAGAGCTCACGGATGAAGAGTAAGTGCCAGAGAATAAGAGAGGATTGAGTGCTCACACATACAAAAAAGAAGAAAGACTTTACTCAACAGTCAGACCCTAACAGTGTTGAACAGTGCTATTCAACAACTACTACAATAACAAGTGTTTCCCAGAATTTTCTGGTATTTGTCTTGTTTTGGGAACAGAATTAATGCACTTATGTTTAAAAAAGACTAACCGTTAGTTTTAAATCTCAAACAGACAGTGAAAGTCACCGGCACTGCACTGAACGCACAGATATTTGTATCGGAAAGAGTGTTCAGTATTTCACAAATTTCATTAAAAGAGCACTTATTTGTTGAGTTAATAATAGATTGGATGCAAATCACAACGAATTCCTTCATTTCGGGCAAAATTTTGATTAATTGACTGCACTTTCGGTGAATTTGATTCAATGTTTGCCATACCGTTGTTCTCCGGCAGAGCACTGAATAATAGATTCAAATGAAACCTCTCTTTTTTTGCTCCGATAATGGGTTGCCTTTGACTACAGTGTTATAAATAGTTATTTAGATTTAAATACAATTTTTTGATGAATTTTCTTTTATTGAACATCACTTGAAGTGTTGAAAATGTGTGAATATTTACGAGAAATTCATTAATCTTACGAATAATTAACGAAATATAAATCAAGTTTCAGCTGAAAACTCTATTTTTATTCAGTGCTCGACTTTACACAAATAAAAAGACATTTTCTCTCTTCAATTGAATTAAATCGAAATTAATTTGAAAGAAATCTATTTTTAAGCCGAAAGTTCATTAAAAATGTTTTAATTGAAAATTTTAATTCAATTCAGTCTTTAATTCAATGCATAGAGAAATGCAACGGAAAATAAGGACTGCATTTGTATAACAATTTTTGCATCAAATATCAAGCAATAAATAATTTAATCAAAAAGAAGAATCGATCAGTTATTCTGAGCGAAACGAAAGTTATTTCTGAGAATCAAAACATTTCTTTCTTTTATTTCTATGAGTCTTTCTCTTTGACTGTTATAAGTATTAATGATTTGCCGGAAAAGCAAAGGAGAGGCCAACTTTTTGTTGCAAAAAAGGCATAATTCATATAATCAACTCTTGGAAGAGAACTAGTGGTCGGTTCCCAAGATTAAGATTGAGAGACACAGTCAAACAGAATTGAGTTCGAAGTCAGAGAGTTTAGTGTTGGCCACTCGGATATGTGCTGTTCCCCAAAACAGTTCTGTGTGTTATATGGAATGCAGATGGAGATGGATTATTTAGAGCACTGGACATCGCCTCCTGACCCGAATTGTCATTAATAATAGAGAATTAATGCCCAAAGAGAATACACAACAGCACAGTATAACAGAGAATATCGATAGCGTAAAACTAAAACCTAATACTAGAGACTAACGTCAGGACTAACTCTCGATTATTAACCGTAACTTTTTGTTGCAATCATTTCTCCTCATCTATAGTGCAAACAGTTTTTCTTTTTGATCCCTTTTTCTCTTTGATTTTCAGGATAACGGAAATCGAATAATGCTAATGATGTTCATCAATACCAGTGCCTACTGTCAGGCCCTCAGCACCACTACCGGCCCACTATCGTGACCGCGATGACCATCGAGCAGATGATTAACGCAATTATTATCCATATATTGAATAATATAAATCATTTTCATAGAAAACCTTTGAGAGGGATAACTGTTTTTAATGTAAGAGAGAGAGAGAGAGAGAGAGAGAGAGAGAGAGAGAGAGAGAAAGCGAGCGAGAGAGAGAGAGAGAGAGAGAGATGACTATCAATCCATACGACAATCCCTGGTTATAGAGGTTATAGTGCTCTCAACTATTCTTTTGCTCAAACTTTGTTGAAAACATTCATTTTTGTTATCATTGATTACATCATTTCGATGACCAATAATGATACCAATAATAAGCAGTGATCGCACAGCATAGACACCGCATGTAATAGTGATCGTATGAACAAAAATCAATGACTGATCGCATTCACTGAGTCGTAGGTTTGCTCGTCGGCTGTCCCCCAGTAATAATTGAGTGGCGATTATGCGACCCAAACAATAACGGCATAAATAATGCACAACCATTGGTAATACTATGCATATACTACACGGGAAACATAATATTACCCATGTCCTCCGACTACTAAAACTAACCATACTTTTACACAAATGTGTTCCGATGATCTCTCTCTCTCTCTCTCTCTCTCTCTCTCTCTCTCTCTCTCTCTCTCTCTCTCTCTCTCTCTCTCTCTCATCATTCTCTTTCATCCGTCCGTTTGTTCAGAGGTTTTATTAGTTTTTGTGAAAGAGATACCATTCCTCTCTATATTCTGTATCCTCTCAAGTGATTTGATCTCAATTCTCATTAGAGATGAGACACTTTTTATGAATTTCCTACTTATCGCTCATATCTCTACTATAGGATTGTGAGTCTATTTTGTTATGCAGTTTGTATTTTAGTTCTGTGCCCAACACTAAGTTATAATAAAGTCTCATCAGCCGTCTATTAATCTTGTCGAAAAACTTGGTCATATCTCTGTCTTTTGTTGTTCTTGAGGACTGAATATTTTATTTTTGGAACCAATTCAGAGCACATACACCTAATATTAGAACACAAGTCATATACGAGAAGACAAACATAATTTGTTGTTTCGATGCCATTGACTATAATTGTTATCGAAGTCTGTATTGGAGCTCATAATTGAATTTGAAATGCATTTATTTCAGTCAACTTCTATTTTATACTCAGAATAAAGAAAAGCATTTTATTTCACTCAAAGCAAGTCAGTCAGAGTCAAGAAATAGCATCTATGAAAAATAGCATTGAATTTCTACTAATTAATTATTTCTTAAGCAAAGAAGTAGCAAAAAATGCTGAAAATGTTTCTATTCGGGGATAAAAAACACAATATTTGTTTGACTGCCGAGACTTTGATCGACAAAAATACTGAGATTTTTATCTTAATTTGAAAAACCAACGAAAAAATTCCTCTCTTTTCCTCTAATTTAATAAATGTATTGTGAAATCGATGTCAACGTTTTTTACTCATTCCTGAGGCCACAAAAATACTTCTATTTAGAGCACAGAATCAAAGCAAACAACGGCTGTGTAACAGACATCACAAAAGAGCGCAGAATTGTATTCTGGCAGACAATGGATAAAAAAGATTGGTTGAAATAATTGTCTTTAAGACAACCCATAGTAGTCTGTGCCTATTGTTCGCCAAATATAGAGCTTATCTCATGCGCGCAATACTTATGCCATTCTGTGTGCCTATTGTTCGCTGAATCGCAGACATACCCTTCCCCTTTTTAAGACATTCTGATGGCTGACAACAATCCAATGAAACCGGTATTGACTGCCAACAAAATGTATATATTTTTGAGCTCTTCTTCTGTTATCCAATTAGAGTTAAAAATATAAAATAAGACATTTTTATGGAGAAGTCGTGTCACTAATTAATTAAACTAAAGAAGAAAAAGACTTTTGAAAATTGTTTGCAATATTTTTAAGGCTCCAATTCATTAGGAAAGGCATTTCTTTCTCACTCTAACAAACAAATTCTCTCTATTAAAACACATTACTATTTGGCACATCTAGTAGAAAGACATCACCATTTTTGGGACTTCAATTTGTCTTTGTCTAATTGTCAATATCTGGAGGTACATCTAAGGGGCCAATACCAGTGTCTGTGCTCAACAACTGATATACAAACCAATTAAAAAGAGCGAAAATCGCAAAATTAATTTATAAATTTTTTCTTCTCTCAAATTTAAAACTCAAACCAATTGAATGACTGAAAGACGAAAATCTTGTGATAAGAAAAAGAAAGATATCTCTAATTATTTTCTATTGCAGTGTATGTGTAGTTCAGGAAAAAAATTACTTCTTTACTCAGTTTTTACGTTTGAATTCTTGTGTTTAGTGAAGAGAAGGCTTTCCAAAGATATCTATAATTTATTTTTCATCTCAAAGTCGTATAAAATTATTATTGAATATAAAAAACAAGTTATGACTAAAAAGAAGACAAAACTTTTTGATTGCTTTGAAATTTCAGTAGTCATTCAATACATAGATTTTTGGGCAATAAATTAAAAGTGTTTTTCAATCAATTAAATTGAAATACAAATTATTATTCGTTAGAGAAATAAATTATTTATGAAATTGAAAGACGCGTTAAATCAAACATTGAATCAAATGTTGAATAAAATACATCTAATATTCAAAGAGTTATATTCAAAGTTAAATCAAAAACAAGAAAACAAATCATCAGAAAAATCGTTTGCATTCCTCACAAATCTATATTCAAATACAAGACATTGAATGTAATCAAAAAGGGCTAATTTTGTTGTCATGCAAAAATTAAATTCTTGTGAAGAGTTATTACATTTGTTGGTAACCTTTACTTGTTTTTTGAGTCAATTCTAATCTAAAATCAGTGGCAAACTCTTCGAGGCATTAATAATGCATTGGTTATAATGAAGTGTATATTTAAATGAAGATCACATTCAATGTAATGACAAGAAAACAAGTGATACAATAGAGTAATAGAGAAGGGAAAGGGAGGCAGAGGATGAGGCAGTGGATGAGTGCACACAAACAGCATCATAAGAGCGGCATAGTTATAACAAAGTGTATTAAAACCACATCCGTGCCCCTCTACATCCTCATCACTCTCCAAGCCTTATGCTGAGCGAAAGTCATCCTTTTTTATTATATTCGTTTATCGACTAATGTTTATTTGTGGAGCGAAACAGTGAGAGCACAGTCACTATAGTTATAGCATGTCTTATACAACCAAATGATGTGGTATTGGGTTATACTGTATTTGTGTGTATGTGTGTGTCTGTGTGTCTGTGAGCGCAAGTTATGTATTATAAGCAGAAAAATTTCATCTCTCAGTTTCACTCATTCTTTAAGCTCAAAATTTTAGTCTCTCTCTCTCTCTCTCTCTCTCTCTCTCTCTCTCTCTCTCTCTCTCTCTCTCCATTCCTCCCTCATATTCTCTCAATTTCGCCGCACATGTTGTTAGCGATGGTATAGTTGTCAAGAGTAGGCCTGAATTGGATGAACGGCTGCACAACTCATCTTTTAGTCTTTGAGTCTGAGCTCTCAATATATGCCTTTTGTCGGCCGTGCAAAACATGTAGAGATTAAAGCGAAAGGCAATTGCATTAAATCATTGAACCGAATGGCATTCACCGCCATTTTTAGTGATCATATATTACTGAATCCCAAATGTGTTTCTGATTCCCATTTTATTATTTGTTCACAAAATACAAGACTTCATAACTGTATTACTGTTTTGTGTATTAAAATAGTTTTTGTCAAAAGAATTGTCGATTAGTTTTTTGGGCAAAAATCGAGTGAATTATTTAAAATTTCCAATAAATTCAATCCTCTGTTGGCATAAATTCTTTAGATTCTGTCCTCTGAAACATACCATACATTAAATGTGCAAAAATACAAAAATAAAACATCTCTTCGAATAATATTTGTGTAAATGATATCAAACTTCGCTCCGGACTGGAGTTCAATAGACTTTTGGTCAGAATATTCAATATTTAGTGAGAAAATAAAGTTTTCTTTTCTCTGAAGAAAAAAAATTGTTTGAATGAAATATTTAGCGAATATTTTCTTTGGAAAATCAAACCACAAATCATTTGAACTGAATATTAGACTCTGTTTTTAGAATAGTCTTATCGTTTTGTAGACTGATATCAGAATTTCTTTTGCTTTTTGTTTCATTGATTGTGCAGACACTGAGATCAGAGACAACAGTGCAGAGCACAGGGCTAATGATCAGACATTCTGTTTTATCTGCTATTTTGAATTTTTTCTGTTTAGAGTAAAGACGACCACATTTTCAAGAAAAGAGAGGCAGAGAAGAGAGGAAAAGTGCTTTTCGTCGTCTTTAATGTTAATGTGTTTTTCATGTTATAAAACAGAGACTGATATGAGTTCTGAAACGAAAAGCTCTCTCAAGAGGTTTGAGGAAAAGAAACGAATGCATCGATTCTGCAAACAGTCGTTTCTTATGGTATATGAGAAAAAAAAATGTTATAATATTTTATGCCTTCAATTATACTCTTAATCAATATAAAAGCCGAACAAACAGTGAATATGCTTTCAATAAAAAAGACCTCTTTTACTCCCTTTCCCACTCAGCATAACAAAAATCGTGAGTCTTTTCAACCAGAAGTTTAATAAAGTATTTCAGCTAGAGTCTAGCTGCTAGACATAACACTACTGTATTATATGGCTTTCCATTTTTCCATTCAAACCTGACTTTTTTACTGATAAGATATTAGTTACTATTTTTCTGTCTTTCCTCAGGTATTCCTTTCTATTATAAACTGATTTATATATAAATAAGAAGTAATTCTTGTTTTTGAACCGAAAGTAAGAGATTTTTGGTAAAAGAAAACAATATTTTATTCGCGTTTTTCCTCTGAAATAAAGACTTTGAGAAATGAAATGCTAAGAAATGGCTCCAATTTTTCTTGCTAGATCATTATTCTTTGGCGAAAAGAATGAAAGCGCCGAATGAAATATGAGATTTGATTAGATTCTGATGGAAATGATTTAAATGTGTATTTTATTTTAAAACTATCTTGTCGTTGAAAACGAGATCAATCTATTTTCAGGTATTGAATTACTTAAAGTAATTACATTTTTTCTCCTCAAAAAACACTATACTATTCGTTAAGAATAAGATTTTAATAAATGATGACTTTTTTTCTTCTCTTCTGTGAATAAATACTTTAAATTTGAGTCTAAAATAGATTTGAAATAACACACAGAAAGAGAAAAATATGAAAATATTGGAAAAAATTTATGTATTTGTTATGAAATATTCATTATTCAAACTCTAAATAATCTAAATTTTAAATCAATTTTTCTCAGAAAAAATTGATTAAAATTTTTGAGGAAAAAAATTACATTTTTTTAAGAAAATAAAATTATTATTCCATTTAAGATAAGAAGAAAAATATATATTTACTGAAAAAACTACTGAATTATTGCTCGGAGAAAATGTGTATCGAATAATAAAAGTGTTGAAAATTGTTTAAAATGTTTAACAAAGTTATCATTGAAATCATTGCTAACGTTAGACAGAAAACTGGAATTTTTTTTCATCAAAAAAACACTTTTAACATAAAATTATTTTTTAAATCAAAAATACTATGAAATTTCAGTCAATGAGAAGATGGATTTGATCGCAACATTTCCACTTCAATTACAGTCAAAATCAGGGGCAAAGACAGGGTGGCCGGCATAGCAACTACCCTGTCATCCGGCAATTGGGTCCAAATGTCTGATTCTCGAAATAGCTATCTTACGGAAGAGAGTGCTCCAAAAAAATTCTTGGATTGAAATGCCTTGAACCTATCCTTACAAGTGTTTGAGGTCGGGCAAGAGCTTTGCATCCTTGGGTGAACGCCATTATAATGAAATTCAGAGCATTTAATCAATTTTTTTGCAAAATTAATGCCAATTTATATGTTCAAAGAAGAGGATATTTCTGTCATTATTTTAATCAGTTATCCGACTATTACACGATTTTTAGCCCAGAATTAAGCTCTTTAACCATTCAATTAAACGCAGGTTTTGCAGTTTATAAATACATGGACTTGATTTGAATTAATTAAGAAGAAATTTAAATTAAAATCTAGAATTTATTCGCAAAATCTGAAATAAATTCAATGATTAGCAGATTATTTGCTTAATTTACTGATACTTTTGATAGAAAAACGTTATTTTGAGAAAAATATTTGAAATTTGTATGAATTATAAGACTTATAATACGAGCGATAATTACGATTAAAATATAGTAAAAATGTTTTGAATTAATCCAAATATTTTGAGAAAACTATTAATGAAATTGTCGTCCGACTACTTATGTAAGTCTTATTGAATTTTGCATTCAATTAAATATTTGGTGTATTTCTGGATATCAGTCAAAGAGAAGAAACAAAATCCAAAATTCAAACCAAAGACACAGAAATTAATTATTTATATATCAATTAATTTAATTTTATTTCTGGTACTCAAAAAGATCAGAATCTGAGTATCTGAGCTCAAGCAAGCAAAAAAGAGTCGGTTCCCCTTTCGCATAGAGTACTGGTATATGAATGAGTGACAACATCTGCAAACAATATATAAAATTCTGTTCCCAAAGATTCAGAGATTAAATGAATAGATTTCTTACAGTTTTTCATCTCAACTCTAAAGTGTTTCTATCGCTCAGAGAGATGTGTTTCGCACAGAATAAGAGATTTACTATTATTTGTGTGCCTTATTATACCATTTGATACAATTTATGTTTTATTTATATTATAGTCATTTTCAAAAACAAATGGTCCGTAAGTTTTTCAAAAGAAAGAGAGACAAAAATCACGAGAATAGCAGTTATTATGAAATTTTTATGACTATATAGTTGTCTCTGTTTTTATTCAAAGCAAACGATTTTATGAATTTTTATATTCAGAAGACTTTCCTAACAAATGGTTTATTGTTTTTGTGTTTAAACTTTCATTTGATTCGATTTACGGAAAGGCCATCACTTTTTTAAGCAAAATAATGAAGACTCAAATCTCTTGGCAACTGGTACTGGTGGCAGAGCCGGTGCATTATGCCAGGGCTCTGTGCAACAGGCAGTGTGCAACTGTTGTAACATTATTAAAAATGAATGCACAGATTCCGTCTCTTCTCTTCCCAACAATTCCTTACATAATCTGTGCGACACATAATGCTCGGTCTCTCTCTCTCTCTCTCTCTCTCTCTCTCTCTCTCTCTCTCTCTCTCTCTCTCTCTCTCTCTCTCTCTTCTATTTTTTGAAAATGACTAAAAAGGAGTGCAAATGACTGCAAAACTACTGAATCAGGTCTTTGCAAAACACAATTTATTATATGAAGTCAAAAGACAGTGAAAGAGACTGTCGTTTGGGATTAAGTCGATGTCAGCGTCAGTTCAAGTCATATACCCATGAATTAAATGTGTTCTCTGTTTGAGAAAAATTTTGCATTCCTTCACTCAAACAGACCAATAGATATGCAAAACTGTTACATAACTTATGCTGAGCTGTAAGGGGACAGAGAATGGGAGAGAGAGAGAGAGAGAGAGAGAGAGAGAGAGAGAGAGAGAGAGAGAGAGAGAGAAATGTATTATTGATTTTTAACTCCTTTTCCCATTACTTCTAATTTATTTCAAATTAGCCTAAAGTCTGTGAAAACATTTATATAAATGTTATCCAATAAAATACTTATTGAAAAACTGTTAAAAACCTTAACATTACTTTATATTTAAACGTTTTGAATGATTTTCAAATTGCAATGAATTACAACCAATTAATTGAGTATTGAATTGCAATTCCCATCGATTTAGTTATCAAACAAATAAAAAAACAGTTAATAATAATTCGAAATTCATAGAGAAATAGAAAATAAAATTTCATTTATTATTAACAAATGCTAAGTTGAAATTGAATTCCTCAACAAATCAATCAAATTATTGAATTAAATTTAGTAAAAGATAAAGAAAAAGAAGGAATTAAACAGTGGTTTCATAATATCGATGGTTTCACCAAATTTTCTATGCCTTCAGAGGTTTTTTTATCGTAACAAAAATTAATTCAAACGGTTGTGATATAAGACATATGAAGAGAATAAATGATTTATTATTTGATCTTATTTTTTGAACCAAAGAAGTAAAACCAGTGGCAGAAGAGATGAGAAGACAGAGAGAAATATATGGAGAAATGTGAACAAAAATTAATTACTTTTATTGTCCAAAAATTAGATAAATTAAGTTTAGATGGAAGTGATCTTCAGTTAACTATTATCTCAATAAATGGTATATAAGACAAGAGAGTGAAACAAATCAGTTCATCAATTGCTTAAAGTGATGATCATGACTGACGATACCCTTCTCCAGGGCTGTGTAGTCACGAGTGAGAGTGAGGTCGCGATCAAAACTAATCGCTTTATTCAACTGTATTAACAGATTTTCAAATTTAAGCGCTTTCTCTCATAAAATACAATCATTTTGCGATCTCTCTCTCTCTCTCTCTCTCTCTCTCTCTCTCTCTCTCT
>JAQFXL010001418.1:0-12126 GCA_034693445.1 Edwardzetes edwardsi | reverse complement strand
TCCATCAGCGATGGCTATAATATGACCGCCTTCTGGAAGAACTAATCTTCTGGTGTTTTTTGAATCAAAAACAAAAAGAGTCCAACAAATGGAGTTGTATTCCGAATAGTTTGCGCCCAAAAACAAAACCGGCCTCTTATAGCTTTTCAATGTGTTCACCAAGGGATCATTTGCTGGTGGGCCAACCTTCTGAAACAAATGGTTTGGCTTTCGTAAGATATCGACGAATTGGGTCCAATTGTAGGATATTTTCTTCTTTTCACTAGTGGGACAATTTGGTTGATTCGCATCTGAATCTTCAAAGGCTACTTCAAACGTCAGCTCTGAATCGCAGTGTATTACTCCTCCCTGTTGTATGAAAGCTCTGTTGTGACCTTTATAGCCGTTTTCATCAATGACCAGGAGTTTAGCGCCGGCGCAAACAAACAAAGTAAATGATTCATCAGTTGTTGTCTTCAAAGCTTCATTGAGTCTATCAGTAGTCAATTCATAGATTCCTTTCTCTTGAAGACAGTGGTCATGATATCGATGGTAATATCGGTCGCCTCCATTTTGTGACGAATTCGAATACTGTAATCCAAAAACTATGTTCATCTGTTTGGGGCTGTCCTCCCACTCATACCGATTGACAGGATATATAGACCCGACCGGCACCATAGGTTCAATGTTATAGAACCAAGCAAATTTGTTTTCATGTTTGCGATACTCTTGGAATGCTAGGATGAAAAGAATGTCTCCCCTTCTATCCATAAAGAGATGTCCTCCCAATTGTTTCGTAATGAGATATTTAAAGCTCTTGTAAATGTCTTTTTGGGTGTGATTTGAAACGATTCCCTCAGTATCAAAATCTTTGAGTTCCGATAATGAAAGTAGGGAAGGGATGAACACTCGGAAGGGAACGAATATGTCGGATCCTTTGTTTGCGTCGTCGTCTTTCAATTTATTCAAATAATATTCAGTCATAAAATCAGTTTCCAATCGATTAAAAAGTCTATTTGTGTTAAGAGTCGCTTTTTTGTCGGGTTCTAAATAGGCTCCACTAATGTTTGCGTTGTATATGTTCTTAGCATTTTTCATGAAATATCTGATGACTGCAATCAAACGCCTTCTGGTGGTTCTATCGTATCTTATGCTAGCATTGTTCAATTCATCCGGATGTATCCATGTTGGATCCACTAAAGTAGGTGGTTGTGCTGATGATTGTGCTGATGATTGTGCTGATGATTGTGCTGATGATTGTGCTGATGATTGTGCTGATGATTGTTGAGAATCTTCCAATGGAGGTAAAGGAAAAAGAGGTCGTCCCCGTTTCTGTGGTTCGACAACTTGTACTTGTGGCTGTAGAGGTGGTTGAGAGCTTTGAGAAACACTCGATGACGGTCTTTGACTTTGATTTCCTCTACCTCGCTGTGAGGGAGGAGGCGCTGGTTTTCGCTTTCCGCCACCTGAAGGTCTCCAATTTGACATTTCTTAGACAATTTTGTGGATAACTTTTATGAATGAAATTTGAATTTTGAAAAGCCGTTAATTCGTTGCTTTGATTTGTGGTTTGATTTCTACAACAATACTATTCTTAACATTAAATGAAATTATTTTCAAATAATAATTATATTGTTTTCATTCGCTTATGATTTCAATTCAGTACTAAATCGATGAATATTTTAATCGATTTACTCTTTAAAGGCTTAAAAATATACTAAACTTTAAAAACATTCATCAAATGGATTGTTATGAAAATAAATAAAAATCTTCAAAATTTCTGACCAAAGCTCTGATCAGAAAACAATTTAAAGTGGAAACGATTTTAAGGTCTCTCAGGCCATACATAAGCCAGCTTTCAAACGGAAAGAGTCGGGCCTCGAAGCGGCCTCAGCCACAGGTATAGTCAACGTTATCAAGTCATCATTGGTTAGCACACAACCCATCCCTGTAGTAGTTGACAGACCTTTCCTTTTCCTCATTCAAGACACTCAGTCAGGTTTGACACTTTTTATGGGACAGGTCTGTGATATCCCATAATTGATTTTTAACCATGATAAGTCCAGTTTTCAAACTTGATTTATTTTATTGATGAGTTTTACTGGGGTTAAATACCCTTGGTTTTGAATGAACTGGTTTTTCAATCAAGTAATCTGTTTAATAATTCAATAAAATTAAAGTCAACTTTCCTTTCATTTATAAATCACTTTCACTCTAAACAAGGCTTACATTTGTTTCTAAGTTTTACTAAATTTGTTTTCATTTGACTTTAACTGAAAAAAAGTAATGAATAAATTAATTATAGTTTTGGTAATTCTGAGCCAATATTCTGTCCATTCATTTGGAAATGAAATTAATTTCGTCAAGAATTCAAACGATTTTTCATTAAAATTTTTGAATGTTTTGCCACAAAATCAAAACAATTTCTATTCACCGCTGAGTATCGCAAATGCGTTGTATGTGTTATTGAACGGAGCGGGTGGACAGACAGAGGCTGATCTCAAGAACCTATTGAATATTGATCAAAATGGTAAGAAAACTACAGTTCAACCCATGATTTACTCAAAGGTCTGTTCATTTGTAGAAACTCTTCAGTCAATCAATAGTGAAATCAAAACAACAATGAAATCTCTTCGCGACAAAAACATCAACGAAGTGGTCGTCCGCTTCGCAAACCGTATACTCCTTTCAAACGGTTATAATTTAAGTGAAAACTTTCAAAACTCAATCAAAGATGAGTTCAACTCTAGTGTAAACTCAGTCAACTTCCTGGAGAACGCACCGAACATTACCACAGAAATTAATGACTGGATTAAAGAGCAAACAAATGGGAAAATCCCGAAACTATTCTCAAGCCTATCCCCGGATACAGTATTAGTGATCGCCAATGCACTGTACTTAAGTGCGAAATGGGACCAACCTTTCAGCAACTGGTCGACAACAGAAGAAAAGTTCTTTGGATTGAAAGGGGAGACAACCGTCAAAATGATGAGAATCGGGGAGTATTTCAGATACTGTCAAATCCATGGGTTGAACGCATCTCTCATTGAACTGCCTTTTGTTAGTGGAAGCAATTTATCAATGATTGTTGTAAGTATAGATTATTGACCATTGCTAAAGTGACTGGCTAAAACTTCTGAAATGCAATACACATCAAATATGAACAGTGAAAAA
This sequence comes from Edwardzetes edwardsi, assembly GCA_034693445.1. Lineage (NCBI taxonomy): Eukaryota > Metazoa > Arthropoda > Arachnida > Sarcoptiformes > Ceratozetidae > Edwardzetes > Edwardzetes edwardsi. Next base: position 8,973 of record JAQFXL010001418.1, on the reverse strand, counting down.
ATTACCTTACTCATAATCTAGAGTATTCTTGAGACCAGTTATCTCTACTTCTATTTGACAGTGATTACTACTTAATATTCTAAGCTAGGTCATACTCTTGCTAAAAACATGTGTTTGAAATTTCAAAGGGTACTTTGAGAAGTAGTCACTTTACCTAATATGTATGTAAAATACATTAATTTTCGCCTAATATAACCTTGTTTAATTTCAAGATATTACCCAATGAGAAGAATGGCTTGAGCAACCTGATACAAGACCTAGATTCTTATGGGCTTAATGCAAATCTCAAACTATTAATGAATTCTGGAAAGTCTAGGCTTAGACTACACCTACCTCAGTTTGAATTTAATACAGGTAATCCCATTTTATTTGAGAAATTATTGGATTTAAAGAAAATGTTTTTGCCTAGATTATGACTTGAAAACTCATTTGATTGATCTGGGATTGAGTGTTCTCTTCACAAACGACTGCAACCTGTCCCGCATGACAGGTGGAAACGATTTTAAGGTCTCTCAAGCCATACATAAGGCCGCTATCAAAGTGCAAGAGTCGGGCGTCGAAGCGGCCGCAGCAACCGGTATAGTCAACGTTATCAAGTCATCATTGGTTAGCACACAGCCCATCCCTATAGTAAAAGTTGACAGACCTTTCCTTTTCCTTATTCAAGACACTCAGTCAGATTTGACACTTTTTATGGGACAGGTCTGTGATATCCCATAATTGATTTTTAACCATGATAAGTCCAGTTTTTAAACTTGATTCATTTAATTGAAAAATTTTATTGGGGTTGAATAACCTTGGTTGGAATGAACTGGTTTTACAATCAAGTAATCTATTTTATAATTCGATAAAATTTAAGATGACTTTCCTTTCGTTTATAAATCACTTTCACTCTAAACAAGGCTTACATTTGTTTCAAACTTTTGCTAAATTTGTATTCATTTGACTTTAACTGAAAAAAAATAATGAATAAATTAATTATAGTTTTGGTTATTCTGAGCCAATATTCTGTCCATTCATTTGAAAATGAATTGAATTTTGTTAAGAATTCAAATGATTTTTCATTAAAACTATTGAATGTTTTGCCACAAAATCAAAACAATTTCTATTCACCGCTGAGTATCGCAAATGCATTGTATATGTTATTGAACGGAGCGGGTGGACAGACAGAGGCTGGTCTCAAGAACCTATTGAATATTGATCAAAATGGTGAGAAAACTACAGTTCAATTGTCTTGATTTACTCAAAAGTCTGTTCATTCATAGAAACTCTTCAGTCAATCAATAGTGACATCAAAACAACACTGAATTCTCTTCGCGACAAAAACATCGACGAAATGGTCGTTCGCTTTGCAAACCGTATACTCCTTTCAAAGTTTTATAACTTGAGTGAAAACTTTCAAAACTCAATCAAAGATGAGTTCAACTCAAGTGTAGACTCAGTTGACTTCCTGGAGAACTCACCGAACATTACCACAGAAATTAATGACTGGATTAAAGAGCAAACAAATGAGAAAATCACAAAACTATTTGAAAGCCTATCTCCGGATACAGTACTAGTGATTGCAAATGCATTGTACTTAAGTGCAAAATGGGATCAACCGTTTGATTACTGGTCAACAAAAGAAAACAAGTTCTATGGCCTGAAAGGGGAGACAACCGTCAAAATGATGAGAATTGAAAAGTATTTTAGGTTCTGTCAAATCCATGGGTTGAACGCATCTCTTATTGAACTGCCTTTTGTTAGTGGAAGCAATTTATCAATGATTGTTGTAAGTATAGATTATTAACAATTGCTAAAGTGACTGGCTTAAAGCTTCTGAAATGTTTAAAATCAATATCTTACTTGACTCATAATCTAGAGTATTCCTGAGATCAGTTATCTTTACTTAGAAACAATGTTAAATTAATTTTTGTCAAATAACCTTGTTCAATTTCAAGATATTACCCAATGAGAAGAATGGCTTGAGCAACCTGATACAAGACCTAGATTCTTATGGGCTTAATGCAAATCTGAAACTATTAATGAATTCCGCAAAGTCTAGGCTTAGTCTACATTTACCTCAGTTTGAATTGAAGACAGGTAATCCCATTTTATTCGAGAACTTAATGAATTTGAAGAAAATATTTCTGCCTAGATTATGACTTGAAAACTCCTTTGATTGATCTGGGATTGGGTGCTCTCTTCACGAACCATTGCAACCTGTCCCGCATGACGGGTGGAAACGATCTGAGGGTCTCTCAGGCCATACATAAGGCTGCTATCAAAGTGAAAGAGTCGGGCGTCGAAGCGGCCGCAGCCACCGGTATAGTCAACAGCGAGTCATCATTTATTAGCACACAACCCATCCCTATAGTGAAAGTTGACAGACCTTTCCTTTTCTTTATTCAAGACACTCAGTCAGGTTTAACCCTTTTTATGGGACAGGTCTGTGATATCCCATAATTGATTTTTAACCATGATAAGTCCAGTTTTTAAACTTGATTTATTTAATTGAAAAACTTTATTGGGGTTGAATAACCTTGGTATTTAATGAACTGGTTTTACAGACAAGTAATCTGTTTTATAATTCGATAAAATTTAAGATAACTTTCTTTTCGTTTATAAATGACTTTCACTCTAAACAAGGCTTACATTTGTCTCAAAGTTTTGCTAAATTTGTATTCATTTGACTCAAACTGAAAAAAAGTAATGAATAAATTAATTATAGTTTTGGTTATTCTGAGCCAATATTCTGTCCATTCATTTGGAAATGAAATTAATTTCATTAAGAATTCAAATGACTTTTCATTAAAACTGTTGAATGTTTTGCCACAAAATCAAAACAATTTCTATTCACCGCTAAGTATCGCAAATGCGTTGTATATGTTATTGAACGGAGCGGGTGGACAGACAGAGGCTGATCTCAAGAACCTATTGAATATTGATCAAAATGGTAAGAAAACTACAGTTCAACCCATGATTTACCCAAAAGTCTGTTCATTTGTAGAAACTCTTCAGTCAATCAATAGTGACATCAAAACAACACTGAAATCTCTTTGCGACAAAAACATCGACGAAGTGGTCGTCCGCTTTGCAAACCGTATACTCCTTTCAAACGCTTTTAATTTAAGTGAAAACTTTCAAAACTCAATCAAAGATGAGTTCAACTCCAGTGTAGACTCAGTCGACTTCCTGGAGAACTCATCGAACATTACCACAGAAATTAATGACTGGATTAAAGAGCAAACAAATGAGAAAATCCCAAAACTATTCGAAAGCCTATCATCGGATACAGTACTATTGATCGCCAACGCTCTGTACTTTAATGCGAAATGGGATCAACCTTTCAGAAACTGGTCGACAACAGAAGAAAAGTTTTTTGGATTGAAAGGGGAGACAACCGTCAAAATGATGAGAATCGTGAAGTATTTTAGGTTTTGTCAAATCCATGGATTGAACGCATCTTTCATTGAATTGCCTTTTGTTAGTGAAAGCAATTTATCAATGATTGTTGTAAGTATAGATTATTAACAATTGCTAAAGTGACTGGCTTAAAGCTTCTGAAATGTTTAAAATCAATATCTTACTTGACTCATAATCTAGAGTATTCCTGAGATCAGTTATCTTTACTTAGAAACAATGTTAAATTAATTTTTGTCAAATAACCTTGTTCAATTTCAAGATATTACCCAATGAGAAGAATGGCTTGAGCAACCTGATACAAGACCTAGATTCTTATGGGCTGGATGCAAATCTCAAACTATTAATGAATTCCGAAAAATCTAGGCTTAGACTACAACTACCTCAGTTTGAATTGGAGACAGGTAATCCCATTTTATTCGAGAAATTATTGGAATTAAAGAAAATATTTCTGCCTAGATTATGACTTGAAAACTCCTTTGATTGATCTGGGATTGGGTGCTCTCTTCACAAACCAGTGCAACCTGTCCCGAATGACGGGTGGAAACAATCTGCTGGTCTCTCAGGCCATACATAAAGCTGCTATCAAAGTCAGAGAGTCGGGAGTCGAGGCGGCCGCAGCCACCGGTGTACTCATTTCTCTCGGGTCATCAATGGTTAACACAGAACCCATCCCTATAGTAGTAGACCGGCCTTTCCTTTTCCTTATCCAAGACACTCAGTCAGGTTTAACCCTTTTCATGGGACAGGTCTGTGACATCCCATAAATGAATTGATTTTTATTATCAAGTCCAGTTTTTCAACTTGAACTATTTTGCTGGTATCTATAGTTTTATCTGCATAAATTATCTTTTTATGGGTTGAATACTCTTGGTTTCAAACTGAACCTGTTTTCAAATCAATAAAATCAAATCTACGTTTCGATTACTTTCACTTTCACTGCAAAAAGCATTTAATTTGTCTCAAAGTTTGGCTGAAATTGTATTTAATTGACTTAAACTCAAAATAGAGTAATGAATGTATTAAATATCATTTCAACTGTTTTTATTCTGTGTTCATATTCTGTCCATTCGTTCACTTTGAATGATGATAGTATATATAATGAACAAGGTTTTGTTAAGAACTCAAATGATCTTTCAATAAAACTTTTGAATGTTTTGCCAAAATATCAAAACTCATTTTATTCGCCGCTAAGTATCACATATTCGTTGTATGTCTTACTGAACGGAGCGGATGGACAGACAGAGGCTGATCTCAAGAACCTATTGAATATTGGACCAAATGGTGAAAAAATTCAATTAAACCCTTTATCGACTTAATTGTCTCTCAATTTGCAGACACTCTTCAGTCAATCAATAGTGACATCAAAACAACACTGAATTCTCTTCGCGACAAAAACATCGACGAAGTGGTCGTCCGCTTCGCAAACCGTATACTCCTTTCAAACGCTTATAATTTAAGTGAAAACTTTCAAAACTCAATCAAAGATGAGTTCAACTCTAGTGTAGACTCAGTGGGCTTCCTGGAGAATTTACCGAACATTACCACAGAAATCAATGACTGGATTAAAGAGCAAACAAATGAGAAAATCCCAAAACTATTGGAAAGTCTTTCCTCTGACTCAGCGCTGGTCATCGCAAACGCATTGCACTTAAGTTCGAAATGGGATCAACCTTTTGATCACTGGTCAACAAAAGAGAACAAGTTCTATGGCCTGAAAGGGGAGACAACCGTCCAAATGATGAGAATTGAAGAAAGATTCAGATATTCCCAAATCCGTGATTTGAAAACATCTCTCATTGAACTGCCGTTTATTGATGGAAGCAATTTATCAATGATTATTGTAAGTATCTTTTTGTGCTACTTTAATGTGCCTTGGTCATATACAACAAATAATTTTAATAGCTGATAAATTACCTTGATTCTGTTTAATTGTTTCAGTATTTACCAAATGAGAGGAACGGCTTAAACCAACTGATCCAAGACTTAGGCTCCGAGTTGTTGGACGACAGCTTGATTTTGTTACAGAGTTCCCTAAAATATAGGCTCAGCCTATCTTTACCTAGGTTCAATTTGGAGACAGGTATGCGAATCAATGTTTCAAAGATTGTTAAATTCTTAAAAAAGAAATCTTTGTCCAAGATTATGATTTGAAACCCACTTTAAATAAGCTTGGTCTAAGTTCCCTGTTCACAAACAAAACCAACCTGTCCCGCATGACGGGTGCAAATAATCTTAAGGTCTCTCAAGTCATAAATAAGGCTGTTATCAAAGTGAAAGAGTCGGGCGTTGGGACGGATGACGGTATAGTCAACGTTGTCAAGAGATCATGGATTAACACAAAACCCATTCCTGTGGTAGTGGACGTGCCTTTCCTTTTTCTCATTCAAGACACCCAGTCAGGTTTGATACTTTTTATCGGGCAGGTCTGGGATCTGCCATAATTAACTCTTAGCACCAAGATAACCTGTTATTTAAAAGTTCATTCTCTTAATTTAATGCGATGAATGATCTTGGTCTTAAATGAGCAGGTTTTACAATCAAGTAATTTGTTTTATTAATAATTCAATAAAATTAAAGTTAACTTTCCTTTCGTTTATAAATCGCTTTCACTCTAAACAAGGCTTACATTTGTTTCACGAATTCATTGAATTTGTATTCATTTGTCTTAAACTCAACAGAAAGTTATAAATAAAATAATTATAGTTTTGGTTATTCTGAGCCAATATTGCGTGAAAGCGGCCGCTCTCACCGGTATAATCGGTGTGAGCTGGGTGGGTGCAAGCTGGAATCATAAAGTAGTTGACAGGCCTTTCCTTTTCGTTATCCAAGACATTCAATCAGGTTTGACACTATTCATGGGACAGGTCTGTGACATCCCATAACTGGAATGCTTTAAATGAAATAAAAATATTTAATTTGAACATTTATCTTGATCACTTATTCAGAAAAAAATAACCATAACTTCTAATTCTAACTTGATAATTTTGTAGTTTACTAGAATATTCTCATTTTAAACACAGTTTATATTTTCTAGAATCAACATGGTGATTTGTCACTTTATAAAAACTAAAACTAATCGATAATAACCAAATGCTCTTTATAATTACTCTGGGTTTTCCAAGTTTAAAAAATTATCAATAAATCATTCGCACAGACATTAAAAATAATTACAAATAAAAACATTAATTAAAATGTCAGAAACAGAAGGCCTTCAAAATACAGGGTTTGAACACATCTTTTGTTCTGTGTTTTAACAAAACCTTTACACTAATCGACGGGAAACCATAACTTTTTCCCACATATTTCAACAAAATATATAAGAATGGGAAAATCAGAGCTTAATGAAATGGAACGGTATGTCTTCCACCCTTTCCGCTGACTAAAAACATTCCCAATATTTTTTCAAATATTGTTTGTATTCTTCGATTGAATTCTTGGAATTCATTCACTTCTTCTGTAAAAAGTGTTTTTTATGATTGAAATCTGTAATAAAATGATCTTTCAATACGTGTTTTTAATTGAAATCCAATGAAAACAAGTTTCAAACTATTGATTTCAGCCCAAGATATAAATCAAACTATAGTTTACTTTCTTATTTAAAGCGTATTTTCTGTCAAAAATCAGATCAAAAGTGTTTTCTGAGAAAATATTTTAAGAAAAATATTTTTTCTTCAGTAAAATGTCTTCAAAAGTGTTAATAATTTTGTTTTCGTTAATAATTGCAATTAAATCGCAAACAAATCACAATCAAAATGATTTGATTGGTATTAGCAACAAATTAGCCCTGGATATGTTAAACATCTTTCCTAAGGATGGAAACAACTTCTTCTCACCGCTCAGCATAACAACAGCCTTAATGATGGTTATGAATGGCGCCAAAGGAGTAACTCTTCAAGAGTTTGAACAACTTTTCAATCTGGATAATAAAAGTAATTTAAAAATAATTGTACCAAGTAGATTCAATATATGATTAAAAATTCCTAGAATACAAGTAGTTTTAACTCCCATATTGGTCTCAAAAATAATAATCTAGCAAAGATATGAATCACATAAATTTGTTTTGAATTATAAGATTACAGTTTGAAAAATAATTATAAGCAAATATTTAAAAGTCCTAGTTAACATGGTCTCTCAATCTATCCCTTGGTTACTCCTGAATTGAAACAATAGGTTCATTTTAAATACTTTTAAATTTACAGCAAATATGGAACTAATCAATGAAGACGTGAAGAATGTGCTGAAGAATATCAATCAGAAGGAAAGTAATAAACTATCCATGAAATTAGCGAACCTCCTGCTTGTGGCAAACGGCTTTCCCCTCAACAAAGACTATCAACAAGTGATGAGCAAAATGTTTGGCTCCAGTGTCGAGTCGGTTGACTTCAAGAATGACAGCAAACAAATTATTAAACATATCAATGACTGGGTGTCGGAAAAGACCAGCGGAAAGATCCAGAGTATCTTCAATGAGGAGGACAGCCTTCCGGCGGACACACCTATGGTTCTGTTGAACGCCATTTACTTCAAAGGAATGTGGAAGTATGTGTTCGATAGGAAAGAAACCAGGAAGGAGAAATTCTTCAACTTTGGTGATCTCACCAAAGCTACCATGGTAGATATGATGTCGAGCCAGAGATCGTTGATTGTAAAGCATTCTAGAAATTTGCAAGCTAACGTCTTTGAGATGCCATTTAGCGAAGGCTCTGATTTAACCATGATTGTTGTAAGTTTCAATTCTATATAAGGAAAATTAAGCAAACTACCATGATTAAATTTACTTAATATCAGATGCTTCCGGATGAATTGAATGGCTTGGACACAGTGACAAGTAGACTGACCCTGAGAACTCTCAACCACACAGTGTACAGACTTGGTAAAGGCAAAGCACTCAGTGAAAGGCTAATGTTTCCCAAATTCAAATTAGAGCAAGGTAATTCTGAAAATTGAAATTCTATACTAGATGATTAATTGAAAATATCTGAAGAATACGATTTGAAGGATCACTTGAAAAATCTTGGATTAAAATCACTATTCGAGGACAACGCAGACCTGTCCGGAGTGAACGGCGCTAACAACTTGAAAGTTAGTAAAGCAATACATAAGGCCTTCATTGAAGTGAATGAAGAAGGGGCTGAAGCCGCCGCAGTGACCAAGATCATATACGCAATGCGCTCGTTCCGTCCCAACCCGGCCAAAGTGGACAGACCTTTCCTATTCGCCATAATAGACAAGAAGTCATCACTTATTCTATTTTTGGGACAAATCAGAAAATTTTCCTAAAATTCATAAAAAAAATCCAATTTTTTTAAACCATTTGAAAAGTGATAACATTTTGAGCTTTAATTCATTGAAACCTAATAGCAATCAAAACTATCTTTCAGTTTATTTGATGCCATATTTGATGACAAATAAACACTTTTTTCAATCGAGTAAATTATCTTGGTGTTTTAAGATCGAAATCATCTGAGTATTTGATTTGAAAAAGATGAACTGAAAATTTGTTTCTAGTTAAATATTTTCTTAATTTGTAAAATTAAAGATAAATCATTGATAAATTGATCCAAGAAT
>JAQFXL010001417.1:0-12133 GCA_034693445.1 Edwardzetes edwardsi | reverse complement strand
GAGAGAGAGAGAGAGCGAGAGAAAAAGAGAGCGAGAGAGAGAAAGAGAGAGAGAGAGAGATTGCTCTATCTCAATTATTAGATCAATTATTTTGAGTAGGAATTCAATTTATTTGTTCGAAATTGAGTTTTGGATTCCATTGAACTGCTCAGTAGTTTTCGGAGGAAATTGAAAGGTGAGGTCAAACATGAATTCGTGAAAATTTGGTCTGAAATCAATACTTTTCTCATTCTTTAAATGTCTTTCGAAGAAATTCAATAATGTCTTCACAGAATCGGAAACTCTTTGATAGTTTGAATTTTTCTCATTTCTTATCCTTCATTGAAAACTCAAATGAGTTTCCATTTCCAATATAACAGATGATTTTACTTTTTGTTTACCTATATTTCACAAATTTGCATAGATAAATCCTAATTGTTTAAAGAATTGCTTTTATTTTTGACAGAACTTATCTGAAACTGAAATTAATTAAATGATTTTAAGACCAAAAAATATTCGCAAACTCTTTTAAGAATTCAAAAGTTTCTTTTACTTTATGCACATATCCTTAAGTCTCTCTCTCTCTCTCTCTCTCCCCCCTCTCTCTCCCCCCACTTTATCATTCATAAATTTAAACAGTGAAGAATTGTTATTGTGTTATAAATGGTTAGGACAGGTGTTGAACTCATTTCTGATTAATTATATAAAGTATCCAAAAATATTCATCAAATGAATGAAACGGATTTTCTGAGAATAGGATCATTATTTTTGCTGAAATTTAATACAATTGAAAGCAATGAATAGTAAAGGCATTAAACTTTGCATTAAATCAAATTTCCGGAGTTTAACAGATAAATTGAATCAAATGAGAGCAAAACAGTTTGTCTATAAAAGAAATTAAATAAACTTTTAAGTTTAGTAAGAGTGCAATAAACAAGTGATGAAAATAATATGATATTAATATAAATCTCTTTCAGTAAATTGAGTTAAGATTGTGATTAAACTTCTTTTTGTTTTTATCTGTGATGTAAGCTATCATTAGAGAGTAAAACGATCTTTTGATTCGGATTTGATTTTTCTTCAGTCCATATCATAGACAACAAAATTGTTGCAATTTGTGTCTCAAAATAGCACAAAACCAGAATATAATTGCAGTAAAACAATATCCTTATTAGTCGTTTCGCTTTATTTACTCATTTATAATAAACTCTTTTCAGATCAATGAATGCATAGAATAATACACTGAATACTTAAATTGTCTGAAAATACAGGATTTACGCAAAGCTTTAACTGAATTCCCCTAAAATTTCTCAGAAATTTAATTTAAAGTTCATCTCTACTTTAATGAATTAGTTGATAATTTTCTAAAACAAAAAGCACTTGTTCTAAAAATAGTCACCCATCAATTATTTAATATTCTGATTCATTAGAGTATTGTCTCATAAATGTTAATCGATGTTATGTTATGCCAAATGGTCTATTCGTGTCAATACTACTCACTATTAGCTTATTTAATAGCAAAACACAGCTTTTAAACAGTTATATCAAATACCAAACTTCTCTGTCATGTCATCAATCAATTCAATACACAATTCTGTATTCAATGAGACCTAAAGTGTGAGAAGTATTTTATTATATATTTGATGACATTCTCACTCATTATTTCTCTTCCACTTAATGTTATTAAGAATTTTATTTTTGCTTTCTCGGGATTCGATAGACATCTTACCTAGTATGAGAGATACACTTCTCAATGATAGGGCAATTCAAACAATTCTCAGAAAATTATGAATGGACAAAAGCTGGTCATTTTTTTCTTCAAAATTACGTCTATGGACAGACAATAATTATATAGTTTGGTCGACTACCCTAGATCATCTTGAAAGGAGTTGTCAAAGTAGTAATACAAACTCAGATCCTTCCAGGATTTGTGTTCACCTTTTAGATCGATTCTCTATCAAAAAAGCTACGATTAGGTCGTTTTAAAAATTACCCTTATCATAAAGTGAAGAGGCGGTGACAAAGATCGGCAAATCCGATAAGTGACACCCAAGGTAATCGAACTCTGAATATTGCCGAACACAGTTTCAAAAGCGTTAAGTGTAGACACCGTAAACCTCAACATACATGTACTAGATAAATATGTTGAGGTTTACTGAAATACATCTTAGTCTTTGTTATTATAGATAAGGTAAATTATTATTCAGATTCGACAGTGTTATAAAAAATTGAGGTTTAGAAGAAGGTTCTGATGATATTTGAAGTTTAAACTTTGAATGCTCCCTTCCCTCCTCCCTTCCCTCCTCCCTTCCCTCCTCACTGCCCATTACTGATTTCGGATAAATTATTTTTCATTTCAAATTCATTTGAATGAAACGAACTCAGAATCGATATTAAGAGCAATAAATCGCGTAATAAAAGTCTATTTTGATAGTAAATTAGCATGATATCAATTTTTAATCATCAATAATGTGTTTAAAGACAGGCAAAAAACATCCATTAAATGAATATTATGTTAAACATTGAAATAAACTATTTTAAGCTAATGTTTAAACTCAAATAAAAAGTCAAAACTAAACACAGAATAAAAACAATTAGTTTTTGATCAAAAATGTTTTGTTCAACTAGTAATTGGAGAGACAAAAGAGATGCGCTAGATTAACCAATTTCACAGATGAATTGAATATTTCATTAAAAACAACCGAATGTTTAAATAAAAAGTAAAACAAAAGAGAAACTTATTTATAGAAACCGAAATCAAAGCGTATCGAAAGGAACAAGACTTGGGAAGTACTGATGTCATTAAAACTAATCGGATTCAATCCATTTTATATTTATTATTTCATCCATTCATTCATTTGATATTTATTACAATTGAAATGATCTCAGCTCTGGTCAGATATTTTTTCGACAATATTATTGGATTACATTAATGCTGTTTTTCTTATCGATATTTTATGTTTTGTATCTTTACTTACAATAAGAATGTCGTCAATTGTCCAACAAATTGAGATTTATATAAATGAACCGTTTTGTATCTTGAACCACACTGATTTAAGTTTGCTTTTTGAAACTTTTCATAATAACTTTGGACCCATTAGTGTGATACCAACAACAGAATGGACGCTCAGGTCATAACTTCAGGCATTAATTGCTTCTCAGCCTTCGTACAAACCAAATACTTCTATTGTTTACATAACAATCATCCAAAGTTATCATGGAAAGTTTGAAAAAGCAAACTTAATTCAGTGTTATGCACGAGCTAAGCTGATATTATTATGTCTTCAATAGAATATTTGAAGAATAACCTTGAAATTAAAGTAATAAAATTGTTGATTGAGTAGAGATTTTCATGTTTTTATTAAAGAAATTGATTTGTTTCACAAAGGGATCGATGTTTTTCATATATTCGGTGAATTTGTTTTAGTGATTTAAATTGATTTCAATCGAAATTCAAGTGATTGATCAAGATAATTATCAATTAATGCTTTATGTAAGAAGTTATTCTCTTGAATTCTAATTTCTATATACCTAACTGTCGAACTTCAGCTAAGGAATGCTCAAGGTAGAAGCGCGATGATGCTCACAACTTGATATAAATTATTTAAATATGCTAGTTTATATTATTTTCTTTGAATTTAATGCTGTAAAATCGAATCTGGCATTGATTTAGGTTTGATAGATCAATACCAAGCAAATTTTCTTGAAAATTTTCAATTGTCCTTTCTGAATATACAAGAAAATAAGTAAACTGCACCTATTTGTGGATGCTCTAGTTCATGAATCATTAGTGAAAATAATCATGTTACTCAATGAAATGTTTATTCTTCAACATATTGAGTAACACTATGAGCTATTATATGTATAATAAGGCTTAAGCAAGGCAATAAGCAAGGTTGAAAAAGTTCTAGTAACTTTATTGAGAGTCATATTTGAAATTCAATGAAGATGACCTTTTCTATTTGCTCGACCTATTGACTATTTGAGGTAAACACTATTTTGATTGAAAACCGAGTTACGACATACTCTTCCCAGTAATTCAATAATTTAGTTCATTAAATGAAAAGCTGGTCATAGGATGAGAGTCAGTGAAAGTTCAACTCTATTCTCGATAATTGCTTTTGCGATCTATTTACGAGAGTTTGGAGTCAGAGCTGACGTCTAAATGTTTTTGAGTTTGTTTTGATGACACCATTTAATTGTCATCAAATCTTTCTCAAAACACGACATACCCTCTAATCTACTTATTTAAGTGTAAATATTTTTATCGACTTGTGTTCAGGTGATTATTGCTCTCAAAGTGTTTCTATTTTTTTTGATCTGACAAACAGCACATCTCTGTTGACAATACACTCAGCACAGGGGCTATTGTAGGAAAAGTAAATTAATATAAGAAGCACTGGGGCCTAGATCTCAATGAACTCTTACAACACAATCAGTGAATGTATTGTGAAGTAAAAGACAAGTTTTGTGTAAAACTATACAATAAATATTTGTCATTCATTCGGCGCCTTATTTTTTCGCCGCAAAATAATGACAAAACAAATTTGTAGGAAAACCTGATCTGCAATTAATTCTTCCAACACATGATCTGTTCGGCGGTAGGAATGAGCCAAAAGTCATGCCCTACAGCCACCCACACAACTATCGGCAACAGAGCTCTGGCATAGGAATTACTGCGCTTCTGTGCGGCAGCTGTTACTCAGCTCTTAGTCGTGTTATGAGTATAAGCTTAGAGTTGGAGCCAACAGTTTTCCGACTCAAAAATCTCTTGAGTTTTATTAATCGATAGACTATCGAAAGTCATGCAATCATTTGCTATAACTTTATTCTAAACGAAAATCTTATGTTTTGTCGTTTTAATAGCTATTTGGTTGGGCTCTGCGACCATTACTTTGACCACAACTTCGACCACTACTTCGACCACTACTTCGACCACTACTTCGACCACTACTTCTTGTATTATACTTTTGCTTTCATTTAACATTCATTTATACGACGGCTCTTCAAAAGCGTTTCTAAACATCCGACGGAATGCTAATAACAACACATTTGAAAGTTGGAACACCCGGTGCTCACAGTCTTTGGTATATCATTCTTATAGGCATCGTATTTATTAGCTCAGAGGGAGTCGGAGCTCACGCGCCTCCTCGACCTTTCTATTACGGACATAGAGTAGAGCCAAGAGAACCCTTCAAACACATCCCGTCTTCACTGGTTTTCGGGGTTAACTCTCCTACGACCAGAGATAGACTCTATGATGTGATGCCAACCTGTAGTCAACTGAAAACTTTGTGGAGGAGTTCTCTAAAAAATTTCAACCAAAACCAAAACCATATAAATAATAATAATATTAATTTAGATTCAAATGAAATTCCAGTCATTTTAAACAATCCGTATTATATGGCGTTCTTATATGGTTTGCATCAGTCGCGACCACATTTCGGCAAAATCATCTCCAAACCGGCTACCTCTTCGCCCATCTTTGAGGACAAGCCTCCCGTTCATCACATTAATAAAGGATTAAAAGAAAAGAGTGCGGTTCATGAAGAAGATGAAGTGCCAATCCCTGGCCACTTTCTCAACGAGCCATCAAAAGTCAAGGTAGTTTACGGACACGTTATTCATAGTCCTGAAGAAGCAGACGATAGACGACACACGAAGACCCCTGAAAGCAAACACCGCTATCACGAAAGGGGAAAATTTGGAGAATTTGTCGCTCAGGCGGATGACTCCAACGAATCCATCGGCAGTTCGACAGATAATAGCAATTATAACGACAGAGTAAGTTCAGGTGTCAAACAACAGCGCACAGCCGGCAATGGTTTCTCAACAGCAGAGGATTTTTTCAAATCAGGGGTATGGCACGACCAACCGGTTATTCCTTCTGTTTCTTTTCAACGCATCCATTAGTTTAAACCTTAATTTCTGTCAAAAAAAAAGTATTAATTTATTTGAAAGACTTTGAAATTACAATCAAATGACCAGAAATTCTGTCTCATTTGTATCAATGCATTCGTAATAATAGATTAAATTTTCTTTATTTAGTCATTAATTTATTAATTTCCTAAATAATTGATTTTTCTGTTTCTCTACTTTCAAAATGTAGTTTCGATTTTGAAACGAAAAATGTTTTGAAACAACATTTCGTTAATATTCTGTTGATATTTACACAAAAAAACTGTTAAACATTTGCAGGTTTATTTGATATGAGAAAAAAGTTAAAAACTTGCCAAAAAAGACAGAAATTTGCAAAAAAAATAATTTTGAGGGTAAAGTCAACACTTGTTAATGAAAACAAAGGAAAACATATCATAAGTGCATATCTCTTATATGTTAATTAGTTTTATTAGTATTTTTAGAATAAAATCTTTCATTTCATTTAAATTTTGTATAAAAACAAACAGAAAATTCTTATTCATATATAAAAACCATTCAATAATCGGTTATATATTGTTATATGACTTCTATTATATATAAATATGTTATCATTTGATTATTCGAGTTATTATCGCATTTAATCAAAAAATCAATTGATTTATAAGAAAAACTATTTATTGATTTGAAATCATTTTTCTGTTTATTGATAATAAATTGTCTTTCATTTGAAAAAACATAAAAATCAAAGAACTCATAAGAAGGACATCTAAAATACAAAACGACTGTTTTTCTTCACACGACGAGGGAAATTAAATCTTTATTTATCAGATAATTGTGAACTTGGTATATGAGTGTAACATAACTTTTAGAGATAACATCGTTTTTATTTGATTACTGTTTGCTTATATGAGACAACAAACTCTTGTTTTTTGTGTAAATTGTTATTCAAATTCAACAGAAAAAAAATAAATTAACAATTGATTGAAACGACTCCAGAAATTGATTTCATTCCTTTCAAATCAAACATCACTTCTAAGAATTGAAAAACTGATGAAATACTGGTTATTCTGAGAGTTTTATAGCAAACCATAGCTTCAATAAAAAGCAGTCGAATAACATTATCTAAACCAGTGATGACAACGATTATCGGGGGGGGGGGGAGGGTTCAGCTCAAACTACCTCTCTAGTATTTTGATGGCTTTTAGATTGAAATGTAAACCGGACTTTTTCATCCAAAATGCCCGAAATTCGGCTTTAAATCGGATTTAAACTGAATTAAAGTAAATAGACGTTAATTAAACTGCATTTTAAGTGATTTAGAAGAAAATTAGCATATTTTGACTGTTTTAAGTCAAAAAAAATGGTGGATGCCCCTCCTGAGCCCAACAACAAAATTTTCCTTTGGTAAACTTGCCTGGAGAAGCTAAATCTTCGCATCCCTTATTTTAAATTTTCTTTATTCAAACATTAAATTTAAATGAAAACAAGAAAATTATTTTTAGTTTTTAATGAAACTTATTTTTCAAATTAATTTTTAAAAGAAGACAAATATAATATTTATTTCATTTCAAGTAAATGCCATTTTAATTCCAAATATGATGAGGGTCCTACAAATTCATATAGTGGTCTTCATTATGCATAATTCGAATGAGTAACTCAAGTAATGATTTGAAGCGATTTCCATTATGGTATTAGTGAACGTTCTATTATAGGTCAAATGATGAGCGCAGGTATGCTTTTGATCATTATTTGTTTAGCAGACCTAGTCAAATTTGTAGTGCTTAAGGCGTTTAAAATATTTAATTAAATCTATTCTTCTGAAAATAAAAGACTTTTGTAAAGAAAGCAGTTTTGGGTCAAAGTTTTACTATAAATTCAATTACAAACGAACTATATTTGTCTTCTCAGAGCCGATGGAAACAACATTTCAATGAATGAAACAAAATAAATGCTTTTAAAAAGGTTTACAATTAAAAAATTGATTCATAAATTTCAAAATTTTAATGGATAATAATCAAGTGTTTGACCAATTCTTACAGTTTGTAAGAATATATCAAGATTATATAATAAGTTGAGAGAAAGTCCGGTGGAAAGCGATAAAATATATTTTTTGATTAAATAATTGTTTGAATTCTAATAAATTCAGAATTGATTCAGACTTCTGACAGAATCTGTTGTTTTTTTGAAAAACAAAGAGATTTGTTTGTATTACTCTTTTTTTTATGAATTTGAAGCTTATTTCCACAAAATTTACTCATTTATGAAATGTTGAGAAGTTGTTCAACACATTAAAAAATTGTAAGTATATAATAAAAATTGTTCAAAATGATTTGTGATAAGTTTAAAATATCCAAGGATATTCGCTTATAGTTATATTGTGACCGCAAGACTTGATGGGGGTTACCATCAATTAGTCGAGAGGTCGGTCGTGGAAGAGTGTGGGGTATTCATCGGTTGTCAAACACTATCGGCTGAGGCCAACAATAAGAGGACACAAACTTTGTCTAAAAACTGTAACTTTATTGAGTAGTTAACTGTTGAAAGTCTGAGAGAATTGTGTGGCAAAAGTATGCATTGAGAGGCGGATTAAACTCTAGTGAAGAGCGGCACAGGAAATGCATAACTCTGAGTAATAGATTTTACTGTAAGGGTTAAACAATAGGAATGCATAACATTTGAATAAAAACACATTAAGTCTATGGAAGTGTTCGCAAAAACAATATTTCAATTAAAGCAAAACATTTAGCGGATGTGTTTAGACTCTGATCAGAGTAAGCAGGGTCGTCTCAATATATTTTTGATCTTTCAGTTCTGAAGTTAACCAAACAAATGCTGATAAATTCTCTACAAAGCTTTACACGCTGTCTTATTACCCTGTTTGCTAATCTTTTGAAATTTAACTAAGTTTAGTCCTTGAAAATCAAACAAGAACAAATTTCTCCCATTATTCACAGTACTGAAGTCGATAAGCGTCGAAAAAAGTGATATTTCGGGGACTTAATGACTAATCATCTCTGAGTGACTATTATTAATATTGATAACAAATGAACCTGGAAAAATAATCTACTAGTTTCTTTGTTATACTTTTTTCAGACGTCTAACAGATTAAGTGATTCACAGCAAACGACTCTTTTTAATTTTTCACTCTTTTGATAAAATAGTTTTCAACTAAAATGTTGTAAAATTCTGTTAAAAAAGGAAATAAAAATTGTGAGTAAAAGGATTTAGGTCAAATACCTCCTAAGAATTTAGCTAGGGTAGACCTCCACATTGAGGTCGCCATATTGATAAATGGCGATTTTAAAAAATACTCTTTATTAAAATTCTCTCCTTATATCATTTGTAGCTCAGCCTTATTAGCATAATTTGAGCTCAAAATCCTTCATCATTTCATTATTACTTTTTAAATTCGTTTCTGAATAACAATATTTTAATGACTTTAACACATTTTAATGATCGCTAAAGTATTTTGAATTTACACTCATTTACTATAAAATTGGATTTTTACTAATTATCTCATATTTTACGCCTCAAAAATTTATGTCATCTCAAGTTTCTTATGAAATGAGTGAAGTTATTGAGGGCTACCACCGCTCAGTATTCATTAAAATAGTAGATTATTAACAATATGTTCATTACACTCACAGTGTGTCCAAAATCGTTTTAAACCAAACTTCAAATTCACAATAGAATCTAAATGTATGTTTAGTGAGATATCCTTTTGAAATAATTTTTTTAGTAGACACTTGTAGAATGAACTCAAATGTGAAAGAGCAGAAAACTTTTTTTAATTTAAATTCTGCTATTTCTCAGCGTTTGATAAAAAGTATTGCAGTGAAGCGTTAAAGCATTGCAGTGAAAACTGATTGCCGACAACTATCTAAACTATTTTGAGACTTATTCCTAACTTTTCTAGACTTAAGATATACTTCACATTTATATATCACTTATTTTAGATCTTTGCCGAACGATAAACAATTTTTAACAGTTATTTCCACTACAAGTAAATGCGTCAAAAGTACTCCATTTTAGCTCTTTTACAGATATTTTGCTGATAACTGTATTTTTCGATTTCTTATTATTCATCTGTCGATGTGATCACAACTTGACCTGAAGTGCGGCACTTGTCTCCAGTGGAGACTTTCCACTCACTTTGTTATCAAACATCTAATATATGTATTTAACTTGATTTTGAACTTCTGATTCGTTAGAAATTTAATTGATAAAGTTGTCAATGAATTAAGAATATGGTTAAACATGTGACTTGAAAAATTCACAATTAAGATTACCTGTCTCATAACAATTATATTTTTAGTACGTAATCAATAATTACACAAATTTTAAATTTTGAGCTGAAAACCAATTTAAATAAATCTTGATAAACTTTTGAAAACACCTTTAAAAATATATTTACAACCGATCCCTGAATTTGCTATTCTGTTATTCATTTTTTCATAAAATTATGAAATTCAATCTCTTTTTATAAGGAGAAAACCGATGATCTAATCCTTGAACTAAATTAGGGAAGAATTGAATTTCAGGATTCAATTCGTATAAGAAATTCAATATATAATATAAGACATCGCTTTTAGAGCGCAACAAATTTTCATTTGAATGAAATGCAGTGAAAGACTATTTGTGTGAATCTGTATATCTGTCGAAATGTTTTTGCAGCACAAAATTGGTTAAAAAAGTACTTAAATATGAACTTTACTTCAAATAACAGGCTTTGATAGCAAAGTATATGTGCAACAAATGACTCTTAGAATCGCAATATTTCTAACCCAGGATTTAACAAATCAATCGAAATACGTAAGAATACATTCAAAATATATTCTCGAAAAAATCACTATTCGATTGTGTTATAAATTATAATTCAATGTATAGAAAAATTCAAGAATGAATGAATAAATGAACTGGCAATTTTTACAGCAAACACAATTGAGAAAGATTAACCTAGAATTCAAAATCATTCAATGAAAAGGACCAAAAATATACCGATTCAATACTTATAGTACTTATTTTGAGGGTATTTTATGCAATTGAAATATTTTTGGATCATTAGTTGTTGGGTTGGGTTAGGGTTTAGCATCGCTCACACATGCATTGAGTGCGATATAACCAATAAATAGTTTTATTTTCGGTTACGACTATAATAATGTTCTGAATAAAGAAATAGTAATAACTTTGAAATGGCGTACGAATGAGACAATTGATATAAATCTGGCAATTATTTTATACACATCTAATGCTAGAGACCCAGAATTGATGTCTTTCCTATTAAAACAGTCAGTCGTGTTATTTAAAGATTCACTGCTCTGTCAACTAACAAAAGACAAGAGCCAAAAAAGTGTCCGATATATCGGTTAAATACATTTTGTGCGATAAGAATGAGTGTCAATAATGTTATAAACAATCAGATTTGAAAATCTTTTCAAAAATAGCATTTTTATGGCTCTCTCTGTGCTGTAAATGTCAACGAAAATAATGTGCGAATAAATGGTCTGAATATTTAAATTCTGATTTAGTCGTTAACTCAGATTCAAAAGCGTTGTGCAAACAGTCGTCACAACTCTTATAGGACTTTATGTTAGAGAACTCATTTCAAATAACTTAAGCCATTTAATTGCACTTCCTTTCAGACTCTGGAGACTCATTCATCACAACATTCAACACACACTCTATTCAAACGCCACGGATTTGATTCACTCAATGACTTTCGAGACATACATTTCATATTACATTCTGTTTTTGTGAATCGACGCTAAAAAATCTTGCAATTGATTCTTGCAATTATTTGTTTTTATCACTCACTTCAAGAGACAATATATAAAATTGACTGCAATTAAAAAGAAAATTCACCTGGAAGAATAAATACTCATTTTCTACTTTAATTTTGCAATTCTCTAAAAAAAATCTAAAGAAATGACTGAAAGTTTCCCAAAATAAGTACCGGGATGGGAAAAATCAGTGCCTCGCTTCCAGAGGTGGCCTGTCAGGTCTCGGCCCCAGAAGGGAAGAGATTATCAATCTTAGTTTGAAGTCTTGCTTGAAAATAGCCTAAATTAAATTTACTCAGGGTTTGTTTTCAAATTCGATTGAAAGATAAAATTTCTTAATTTTATCGATTAATCAATTTGGTTAATTTGGATTTTTTTTTTCTAAAAGGGGGGGGGGATTGAGCTAGTTCCTTTTTCAGATTATTCCGTTTCTGTATGTCTGATGTATTGCGTGTTTTGCGTGAATCGTAACTTTGATTTATGTCGAAAATAGA
>JAQFXL010001416.1:0-12141 GCA_034693445.1 Edwardzetes edwardsi | reverse complement strand
CTATACTTATAAAATGCTGGAAGAAAAATGGACTGAAGCTAATGCTCATTGGGCAGTTTATATTTTGCGTTTGTACACAACTGGTGGTGAAAACAGACCCCGAAATACAGCGATTAAAATATGGAAAAGAATTTAATATAGTATTATTTAATATTGTCAATGTCAATCTATATTTCAATTTTTCTGTTCGATGGTCAAAAGAAAGTTTATGCTTGTACAATTATAGTGCAAAATATTGGTTATGACTCATAACTTATGAGTAATTGATTAAAATTTTAATTTTTGGATCAAGAACATTCAAAATTGATTTGATTAATCAACTTGCTAACTGACATCAGGATGAGCATGTTCAGTCTTTTTGTTCAATGTGATACAAAGGTGAAAATGGAAAAACATCTAGAAAATTTTAACTCAGTCGCTCCAAAATATTATCACAGTTTTTATTTCAATTTCGATGCAAAATATTTTTAACTCAACACTTTTTATCGACACAAAACATCACTTGTTATTCAGAACCAATGAAATGAAATCAATTGTTATCATTGGGATAACTGTGAACTGAACTAGCAAACAATCAGATTTTTTGTGGCAAATCTTTTAGAGGAGTTCAATACAAATATGAAAACACATTAATTGGAATAAATGAAAATTTAATAATATTTTTGAACAAATGAATATATTCTTTTTCTCCATGCTCAATTGATCGAATTGTGAAGAAATTTAAATAGAAAATAATATTTTCAAAATCAATATTGAATGAACATTAGCTTCGTCCCAATGTCAAGGACAATCGAATGAGTCAGAGTTATCGAGGTTTAAAGTTCTAAGTTCAAAGTGGGATTATTTCAACTTCGATGTAGCATAGACATATGATTTAAGTAATACACGAAACTTCATAATTTTATATTCATAGATCTTATTCTTGATTGATATCTTCAATGTTCAGTTCATTTTGCAACTAACTCTTAGATAATCCTTTGATAATTTCGAAGAATAGAATTGATTTGCTGATAAATTACCATTGTGATAAATTAATGTAAAGGATAAATGAATGTGTACTTGAAAGTTGAACTTAGTTATCTAGGGTGCTTAGTTCTAGAAATTGAAACTTAGAACTATCTTTCGATTATGGAGTGATAAACAACCACTCGAGACATCAAATAAAGTGAAAAAAATTATATAAAGGTTTTCATAATTGAATGGTTTATATTCAGTTAAGTCTTCAAAATTGTGTTCACCATGCTTAAGTTATGAATAATTACAACACTTGGTCTATTCGGAACATGATCAACCTTTTTAACACCCTAGATAACTAAGAGATAGTTTCAAGTTCCTGTTTCAAGTACTCATTCATTGGTGATTGACATTGAGACAAAATTAATGCTCATCCAATAACATTGTCATTTTGAATTTTCTTCTGAAACCATTAAATTTCAGTTCTTAAACGCAATGCTTTCGGTAATGTTTTTGAGATCTCAATGTCGAATGTATACAAATTCTCATCGATAACTTTATTGTGGAATATTATCACACTATAGCTATATAATCATTAGCTTCAAATCCATTACTTAGCAAATATTTTTGAAATCACCAAGCAAGTTTTATAAGAATAACCACAAATTAATTTTGATTGCTTCTTCTCGAATACACCCAATATCTTCATGTCATCTATCTATTTCTTCTATCGATCATTTATTTCAATATAAACCTCGCCTTCACTTTAATATACTTCTTATAAAACATGCATACTCAAATTCAAATAATTTAATGAAATATATAATTGAAATTTAATTTACCAAGGGAGATTAGAATGAAGATTATTTCAATTTTTTTTCATTACAAAACTAATCAGGCTCAAAACAAAGTGTTGAGGTAATTTAATCTTTAAAGTCATTGTGTGTGGACTACACTGAAATATTGATGGATTTTATCTTGCAACTAGCAAAATTGAAACAAAGGTTGAAACAAAAATGAATTTAATTTGATATAATTTTGTTGACATTTGTGTAATATAAAAACCACCTTGTTCAATGTTTTCAAATAGTTGTAATATGACAGAGCAGATAGATTTCATTTGTAAGAATTATTTAAATTGATCTTACTCCAAAGTTGTTATATAAATAGAAATGGATAAAATAAAAGTTAAATTATCTAATTTAATAAATATATGTCAAGTTTTTTCTAAACTGATTTATTTCAAAGCGAAAGATTACGCTTTAATTGTCATTTTTCTAATATTGAATTTGTTAACCAAGATCATTGAATTGACTTCAACTCTGAGACGGAAATTGGTCTCGCTCATTCAAATTGCTTGCTTTTTATCAGTTCACCTTTTCAATTTGTTAATTAATTCATCATGCAAAACTTTTGAGCATATCAAGAATTTGAAGCTGGGTCTTGCCTTTCTCATCCAAAACCAGTACTTTCTATGGTTTGCAAAGTCATTGTGTTTTTTGTTGTTATTCTATAACGCGATTCAATTGACTGAAGAATATTTGAGTTTTGAATACAATTATAAACTAATTGTTTTCAATAATAAACACGAATTTGTTTTCCCAGACATTAGTATCTGTACTGAAAGTAATGTCTTCTTTGATAAACAGAAAATTGCTGAAGAATTCAATATTGTTGGCCAATACACGTCATATTTGGAGAACGGGGCGATTTTCTACGACAAAATCTATCCATGTAAGCGTGATAAAACAATAATTCTTGGAACTTGTGACACATTGAAACAGGACCAATTGCGATTCTGGTCTAACTATTTCTTTGAGGGTATTTACGAACAAATTAAGAGAGATTTCAATTATAGTGCCATGCTTGATTTGACTGTCAAACATGATGAATTGTTTGATTGTAAAGGCCAAGCTCATTTCAGAGATTCAAATTTACTTCAATTCGAGGGTTGCTCTGAAAGCATACGAATATCGGATAGTATTTACGGAAACCAAGACTTTGGTATTTGTTTCACATTTTCAGCAAAAGATAATAACATTTATCTGATTGACGACGACTTCATTGAAATCATCGTCAAATATGAAACAATGAGGAAGTTTTTATCACATTATACCGATCATTTTAGTCTTGGTCTATTTTTAAATGAAGACAATCGAAAATTATTCAAAACCAGAGATACGGTTCAGTTAACTGAGAGAATGGGACTGAACTCAGAGCTCAAAATGAGGAAGACTTCTATTCATTATCTATCGACACCTCATATGAAGAATTGTGTTGAAAGTAGTAAGTTGATTCTAGTTGCTCTAAATCTTAATAATTCTAAAGAATATAATCTCATCTAGCTCATTTCAAGTGGAAACAATGCTATTATAATTGTTTAGAATCTCAATTCAATGACAAATTTCATTGTATTCCGAATCCTTTTACTTATGAAAAATTTGTTTTAATTGATTCGAAATTTTTTTTGAACATTTGTGAGAATATCAGTAATTATGAACTTGATAACAAGGCGTGTGAAAGAAAGTGTGTGAGAAATTGTGATCAAGATATATACTATTCATTTCTTGCGAATAAAAAATTTATCGATTTGTCTGATACTATAATAAAAATCAAGAGAAGTAACATGCAACAAGTTAGTTACCAAGCAGAAGCAAGTGAGAATTTCGTTGAATTTATGTCTAATATCGGAGGTTTGTTTGGGCTTTGGTTCGGACTGTCTTTCATTGATATAAGTGAATTGATCAAGACAATTTCAATATATTTCTTCAGACTCTCATTCTTTGTTTTGAATTTGAAATCAATGAAAACTTTGAAACAAAAAATACAAAAATATTTCGTTTATTTCCAAATTCTATTCAACAAAGTTCAAGCTCTAAACTGGAGAAGAATAATAACCTTGGTAACACTACCAGTTCTTTTATATCAAGTTTGCTCTCTATTCTACGCTTATCTACAATACCCAGCTCAAATATCTTTTGAAATTCAGAAGTATCTACGAATTGATAACAAGATATCACTCAATGAATACCCGGCGATAAGTGTCTGTAATTCACATAATTTCGAAGAAATTTTTTTCAGTGAAAAACATGAATTTTATTACAATTTAACAATCGAAATACTGTCGCGATTGAGAGAAAACCCTGACTTTCAGAAGATTGCCCATAAATTGAACATCACTTCAGTTAATGAAAAGATCTCGAACACTTTGGAAATATTCAAATACCATAGAAATGGTTTGAAAATGTTCAAGTTTGTTTTGAAATACCTTGATATCAATAACTTGAAAGAATACAATGAATCCATGAATAATCTTCAGAACAAAAATAGTAGTCTTGGTGGTACCTTAGGCGAGCTTGATTTTTATGAAAGTCACTATACTTGCAGATTCAGAAATCCTCCATTAACTTGCAATGATTTGAAGAAAGATATAAAAATATTGTCGCCATTTGGCAAATGTCACACATATTTGTGGGCAAAAAATAATTCAAATGATAATATTTTGTTCGATTGGATGTTTATTCATGAAATTAAATCATTTGTTCGACTTTTGAATATTTTACCCCTATTTTACATTAATCGAAAGATCTTGGTTCATTCAACAAATTCACTACCAATTCTAGGAGAGAATGAGATTTACCTTGCTGATGAGGTTATGTATGGTCAAAACTATTTGAATCAAATAATTAAATACGAATTCAATAGACTTCCGAAACCTTATGAAACAAATTGTTTTGATTATAAAACGAGTAATCGATTTGAATGTCTCAACAAATGTTATTTCGACGGATATATCGATGAATTCAAATGTATTCCCAATTCAGACATTTTATTCACTGTTTTGCTTAATGGCAGCCAAAGAATCAATTATTGTCCACAAAACGTCGGATCAGATGTAAAAGAATTTAATTCTTTTCTAAGAAAACATTGCGACAAAACTTGTGGTGATTCCTGTCTTCACTATTCATATGATATTGACACGACTATTGATACTCACACAGCTACTTTAAAAGATTTCTATGATTATTTGAGATTTCCATTGAAAGATAATTATCTTAAGATAATATATTTGCCACAAATGACGGCTTTTGATCTCATTATAAATATTGCAAATATTTGGAGTCTATGGCACGGAATAAGTTTTATTGTGATAATGAAAATTTCATTCCAATCTATTGGAGGTTATCTTGCTCGATTCACAATTTTTACCAACTTTATTAATTCAATTCGGGTGTTTCAGTCATTTATGTCCATCATTAAATTGAAGAAAGGTTTAAGGGTAAGGAAGTACATAAAGTAGCGATCATCACGAAAAAAAATCTCTATGAGAAAAGGGACCTTAAGGGACCTAACGAGGAAAATAGATATTGCAGTGTGGATAAATGAAAAAAGTGCCCGGGTGCGACTCGGTTATTGATAACCGGAGAAATTAAATTCTCAAAACTAATATTGTTAAGATGATTTTCAATTAATATTATTAAGGTCTGTTAGCACTACCCAAGATCCGCGAACTTGGAGGCCGATCTTATAGTAGCTTTCTACCATAAGGTTAAGGTTTCTTCCCGCTAAAATTGAAATGTGTAGAATATTGACTCTAGTCGAGGTAAGAAACTTAAAAAAATTTATCTCCAATGTTTTTCGAGATAATCGATTTTGAACTTTATATCGAAAAATCTTTTTTTCACGTGATTTATTAATATGATACATGAAATCTATGTAGAATTTTACGCTGAGTTCAAATATCAAAAAACATTTTGAATCGAATTGATGCTCATCGCGATATTCGACTTTGAAATTGAATTCAAAATAAAAGGAATCAAAGCAGACTTTTCACACTCTACTCTAATTTCCCTCACAAACAATTACCATTAGTTACCATTAATCTTGAAAATTCAATTGAAAAAGAGTCAAAAATTAATTTTAATTTTTGATTATTATTCTTATTATTATTGCCCTCATTCCTCACAATATACCCTACTCATTTTTTTCGTGATGATCGCTAACATAAAGAATAATATAATCTCATTCTCATTTACCCAGGTTACCTTCACTTTAGTTCTTTCAATTTTATTATTCAAGATGTTTATCGAGAAAAGCATTGAATACTTTTCCTATAATATAATAACAAGAATCGACTTCATTACCGATCAATTGGAACAAACATTTCTATTCATTTCATTGCAATTTGTTTTTCTCCCAAAATATTTGTTAAAGAATTTTAATCAAAAATTCTGCGAAAATGAAAACTGTTATAAAGATCAAAATTCTGTATCGAATGTAGTTGAACTAGATAAGTTTCAACAGAAATTGATCAGTTTCAATTTAACAAATAGATTATTCGACAAAAATATGCTTTTTGAAAGGTTCATGGCAAATTTTAAATTATCAAAAGATAAACCTTTCAATTCAAGTGATTATTCAATTGGCTATCAATTTACCGAATCATCTTGGCTTGATCGTACTTTGAAAGTATTATTGACCTTGAAGCCTTCCAATTTAGTCAACGCTAATCCTGACAAGGTTAATCAATTTATTCATACTTGATCTTAATTTCTTTCATTCAATTAGTCGTTCAAACTGTATTCGAGACTGAACCTGAAGAATCATGATGAACTTGATATTGATGGAATTATTATTCATTTTAATTCAATCCCAACGCCATTTGACCTTGATAACAACGCATTGAAATTGTTTTCCACAATAAACTATACGGTTTCTGTAAAAATTAATATCAGACAGTACCTTGGTCAACCATACGGACAGTGTTATGATTACCAAAAAGAAGAACAACCTTTTAATTCCAGTTCTCAAATACAATGCTTTCGGCGGTGTATCCGAGACTACAGTATGAAAAGTATCGAATGTATACCACTTTTCATCGATAACTTCATTCACGAAAATGACTTCGAATATAATGAAAGAAATTTTTGTTCACTAAATATGAGTTTAAATTATAATGAGTTGAAAAAAAAGCAAAATATCGATGAAAAGTGTCGCCACTTATGTCTCAAAAATTGCAAACAAATTGAATACTCGACGTCTGCTCTTAAACCTGAAATACATTATGGAAACAAAGTTTGGGATCAGACTAGGTTAAGGAATAAATATAACGAAAAGAAAATCATCTGGGATAAAACCCAACCCATGTTCTCATACATTGAAGAACCGGTGATTACGTTAATTGAATATTTAGTTTATTGCGGAGGTCTTCTCGGACTTTGGTTTGGCACCAGTGCTCAGGATTTCATTGTTTTTGTTTTAAACCTTGAAATATGGAGAATGGTCTGCAACAAAATTCGAATGATCAAGCATATTTCAATATTCAAATGAGATCAACTTGGTGAAACAATATGTTGATGAGAAATTGATCCAATTTAAATGAATTGTCGAGTGGTTGTTCATCACCCTAGATAGTTTAATGATAGTTTCAAGTACTCATATCTTTGTCATCAATAAGTTCTACTTGTTATATTATTACACTGTAGCTAGATAATCATCAACCTCAGCTCCACTACAGAGCAGAGGGCGGAATATCAGTACCTTTCGAAAGTACACAATTGGCTAATCAGTCCTGGATTTCAAACATAAACGCAAAGAGTTTCAGAAGAGATTCGTGGAGCGGAGGAATTCAATGATATTTTAACCCTGGATATGCAATTAATGATTTGAATTTCCACACAACTGGCGGTGAAAACAGATCCCGAAATACAGCGATTAAAATATGAAAACGAGTTTAATAAGGATAACAATTCTTATGAGCTTGCACATTCAAACTTTTCATTATTATGATTAACATATAGTTATATCTCTGATTTGTTACAAAGTTAGTGAATATACTCATGAAATGCTGAAAGAAACATGGAATAAAGTTAATCCCACCTGCGCAATTTATACTTTGCGTTTCCATACCATAGAATATAGAATTGTTGTTAATATATTTATGAGGACACTTTTCGGTAGATGACCAAGGAAAATTTCAGTTAATGTTTGCACCTTATACTGCAATATCTTGGTTATGAGTAAATGATCAGAATTTTCTTCAACACATTCAAAATTGATTAGATGAATCAACTTGCTTACTGACTGAAAACACAGACTTAGAAATTAATGGCTGAAAACAAAGAGATCAGAAATTCAGTTCAAAAGCAAAACCAAGATTTAAAGGCTGAAAACCAAGGATTGAAGAATCAAATAAATTCATTGATTCCTCTAAGTTTTCTCTACACTCAACTCCCAAACCAGTCATCACCGCAACAGTTGTGGCCAAACATGAATTGGAATGAAGTGACCCAACAATACGCGGGACCATTCTTCAGAGCAGAGGGCGGAGGATCAGAACCTTTCGGAAGTACACAAACTGCTAATCAGTCCTGGATTGCAAATATTGATGCCAAGAGCTTGCGTTATGATTTTCGTCATCATCTGGTTTTTAAGTTGTTTTCAAATTATTCCTGTGATGTTCAAGCTTGTTTTTTGAGTTTTTGAGCTCACCTATCACAAACTTGTGAGTTTTTTTCAATCCCGCTCATTGTTTATTTTGTTATTCTGATCTTCAACAAATTGGTCTTGATGATTTGATCCACCTACTCCATGAATCACGGATTTAGCCTTATCTATTTGTCCAAGAGCATTTTCCTAAATGATATTCGTTCGTCTTCATACCCTGGTTTGTTTCTAAGGCTCTCTTTACTCTAATCACTATCCCCTAAAAACAGACCCCAAAATACAGCGATCAAAATATGGGAACGAATTGAATGAGAATAACAATTATTATAAACTATTGATTGTTATGATTAACGTGATGAATAATCTGCGATTGGGACTATTCGGACCCGAACTCGATTAAAAAGTACTTGGCCTGACTGGACAATGAATTTGGAATGAACTCTAAAAACTCACTTATTTTATCTAACAAACGTTATTTTATTTCTAATTTATTTTTAAGAAATCTTATTGACTAAATTAGGTCAAATAATATTATTTATCTAAAGCATTAATTTTTTCAACCGATTTGACATCAGCGTGGAGACAATGTTTGGGGTCCAAACATCTTAGATAAGGGGGTAATGATGTGATATCCAGGTTTTGACAGGAAAACTGAGGTTTGAGCCAGATAGTTCAGCACCAGTTCTTCTGTCAAAACAGGGACTCTTCTACTAGATTCGGCTTTTTACTGAGAGGATGTGCATCCGTCGCATCAATCAGTATAAAGCTGTGGCATTGTCTTCATGCAGGAGGTCGTCGATTATTGTTTTAATTGTATTCTTACCTTATTATCATTATCTTATTTTGTCGTTAATAAATCTTTTGCAAATACTCATCGTTTAATTGTAACCTAATTATCTGGTCTATTATCGAGAGAAGAAAGGAAGCCTACCAAGGAGTCCAGGTTTGTTGCATAAAAAGGCTTAAAGGCCTACACTGCCCTGTGATTGCATAGCCTGCCGCTGCCTATTATAGCTACCTGTTATAGCTGACGTTCTCAGCTGCCTATGTTCCATACCTAAGTGTGTATTGATCAGTGCCTAGTTTATGTAAAGTCACTAGACTTTAGGTATTGACTCAAGTAGAGTCGGCAGAAGGCCCAGTTTTTCCGGCTAAAGGCCAAATATGCAACAGTATTGTTTGATTCAGATTTGAAATACAATTATATCTCTGATTTTATAACACATTGAAAACCCATTTAATAATAGAATGAAATTTCGTTGAAATATGAAATTAATCTTTAGACTCAATTTCGAAGATTAGAATTCATTTGCTGTTTAATTACAATTGTGATAAATTACCATTGTGATTAATTAACAATACCTTATATTACGACAATCAGATAAACCAAATAAAACAGAAGGAGTTTTCATAATTGAATGGTTTATAGTTAGTTGAGTTTTCAAATATGAATTTGTTGAGTATTTAAGTGTTTTGTATTTTTTCGATTTTTCCCTGGTTAGATATGTTTATGAAAAAATGTTTTTTAATTCGAAATTTTGATCAAGGAAACCTTGGTCAAAACATTACAAAATTGCAAGAGAAGTTTGAGCGATGAATTTCGATTCTTGTGGAACAACTCCATAATTCAAAAGGAGATTCTAATAGCTGTCCCTCGGATTGGGTTGAGTATACGGAAACAACGGCGAAAATGCCATTTAAGATGGAATCAGTAAATGTGTTCGAATGTCAATCGCGGATTCGGAAGTCGGCAAATGGACAGATGAGTTGTGCCAAAAGAAACCCCTTTTACGTTTGTCAGAAGAGACGAATTGAATGAGAATAACATTTATTATAAACTATTGATTGTTATGATTAACGTATTGTTTAATTCAGATTTGAAATATAATTATATCTCTGATTTGATAACACATTAAAAACACATTCAATAATAAATTGAAATTTCGTTGAAATATGAAATTAATCTTTTTATTTAATTTTGAAGAATAGAATTCATTCGCTGATAAATTACCATTGTGTTTAATTAACATTAGGTAATATTAGGTTTTTTAAACGAAATCAATGTTAAGGAAAAATAGATGAGTACTTGGAATAAGAAACTATCTTTCAGTTATCTAGGGCGATAAACAACCACTTGAGCTTTCATATAAAATGAAACAAATTATATAAAAACTTTCATAATTTAATGGTTTATATTAAGTTGAGTCTTCGAAATTGTGTTCACCATGCTCAAGTTATTGATAATTACAACAGTGTGCTTATTCGGTACATGATCAATTTATACTTCTTAACAAGTTTAAATCAATAATTTTATTTAGAGCTCTCTTTTTGTCTCAATCTTTGCGGTGATTGGACTCAATATAAGGATATAAAATGTATCAAAGTTTTGGAGAAAAAGGCCACAGAAGAGGAGGCGCTATCAAACTGTACTCAAGTGGGAAAAGCTTCCACCTTGATCACAATTCATAGTAAAGAGGAACAGGAATTCATTAATCAATTGGCTTCAAAATTCAGTAATATTTCATATAATGCGTGGATTGGACTGAAATATACGTACAAAACTTATGAATGGATAGACGGGACGGCCACTGACTTTACCAATTGGTGGTAGTGAGAGATGGAACTGATCCCTGTGTGCAGATGTCTTCAATGGGAGCAAATTTAGGCAAATGGACTGACCAGTCGTGTAAAAAGACAGCACTCGTTATTCGTCATATAAAACAGGAATTGAATTTGCATTCATTGGAAGTTATTATCGAAAATATGACGAAATTTCTGAAAAATCTGAATAAGAATTTCAAAGTTGAAAATCAAGAAATTAAAAATCAAATCGAAAATATGACAAAAATTTTGGAAAAACAACAAAATACTATTGAAAAACAAAATAAAGGTTTTAGAGATGAACTCAAGAATCAATTGAGTTTATTGATTCCTTTAGGGTTTCTCTACACTCAACTCCCAAACCAGTCATCACCGCAACAGTTGTGGCCAAACATGAATTGGACTGAAGTGACCCAACAATACGCGGGACTATTCTTCAGAGCAGAGGGCGGAGGATCTGAACCTTTTGGAAGTATACAATCTGCTAGTATCCAATCAGTCATGGATTTCAAATATAGATGCAAAGAGTTTTAATATCAGTAGTTGGAGTGGAAAAATAGGTCGTTATGAAGATACTTATGGAATGCTCAAAGAGAAATGGATTGAAGTTCTTCCACACTGGACAATTGATATTTTGCGTTTCTACACAACTGGTGGTGAAAACAGACCCCGAAATACAGCGATTAAAATATGGAAACGAATTTAATAGATATAATAAAAGTTCATTGAAAATAGTTATCTTGGTTTTATTTGCGCCACACTTAATTTAAATTTAAAATTGATAACAAATAATTAATAAGTTATATAGCAATTCAATACTATTTCAATATTATTATTCCTCATTCGGAGCATCTTCGTTATTCTCCTCCTCATCTGGTTTTTTAGTTGTTTTCAAATTATTCCTGTGATGTTCAAGCTTGTTTTTTAAGTTTTTGAGCTCACCAATAACAAATTTGTGTGTTTTGTTCGATCTTGCTGATTGCTTATCTTGTTTAAGACCAGGTCGATTATGGAAATTTAGAGAACTTTGACGGTCTGAGATCACTTTACCAAGTTCGCCAATTACTTCATCCAGACCATCTTTTCCAATTTCATCTTTGTATTGGTCAATATTTTTTCCCAGTTCTTCAATTGCACCTT